>JBAMJV010002622.1:0-58427 GCA_037951105.1 Echinarachnius parma | reverse complement strand
GTTTGAAAGGTTCTCTGGAATAATCTATTTGTTTTCAAACCATCTCAATAATGATGCCATCTAAGGTATTTTGAGTATAAAGGGTGCGTACACCCAAAGCAAGAAAATAGGTAATTAATTAATTGCGTACACCCCACGCAAGAAAATTGGTAATTAACTGATTAAAAAAAATAAGATGTATCGACCAATTTTACCTGGAATGAAAGAACATTGACGTGATTATAATGAACACCGTTAAAAAATGACAATTTATGCCAGACTTTATCACCTACTGTTAATTAACATTCGTACAATTTAAATGCATTCTTGGACGTGTTTTTTTTTTCGATTTCGGGAACAATTTGATTTAAAACAAAACCAATTATATTGCTAGTATTATGTTACCATATGCAAAACAAGAATGTACAAGAAAATGTGAAAGCTCCAAGTGATTTTAGTTGAATTTGACCAAGTTAAAGGATCACTTTGAATTTCCAGAAATATTTCATCAGAATTCGTAAACTGAAAATGAGTCTGAACAACCATTCGATTGTCTAGATGTATTTTATGTTTGATTCTTGGTACAGAATGAATTATCTATATCTTCAAAGCATTATCGTACATTCATCTTCTGCCATGGACCTGGGTTTCAACCCTTCTTTGTAGCTTTCGATTGATTTGAATAAATAAAGATGATTTATATATAATAACTAAATAAAACATTTCATTAGCTTTTTATCAGTTTATGGAAATGATCTGCATTTAATTTACAATTTGCAATATGTATACATATGTTTCATGTGGTGAACATTCGATAATAGTAATGGATTAATTTGATTTTCCATAAATATTTCATCAGAATTTGCAAACTGACAATTCAAACAATCATTCGAGTATTTATTTGTAAATGAGTAAATTCAAAATATTGGGTAAAGCTTGGATACATAAGTGCCCTCATTGATGGGTAAACCCAAACTGGGCATTTCTATGCCCAACTGCATAATACTTTGTCCAATTATTGTTCATTCTTACCCAATTACGGGTCATTTTGGGTAAGAACGAGCAATAATTGGACAAAATATTATACAGTTGGGCATAGAAATGCCCAGTTTGGGTTTACCCATCAATGAGGGCACTTATGTATCCAAGCTTTACCCAATATTTCTAAGAGTACATGGGTACAGAATAGATATTCATTTTTGTTTGTGTCATATTGTGGAAATGAAGTGAATTTGAATGTTTAATTTAAAATTCATATACATGTATCACATTTTGTTTCATGTTAGGTATGACATAATGAGTGAGTGCTGGGAGAACGCTCCAACAAAACGAACGACTTTCAACCAGACACTTCGGAATCTTGAGCAGATGTTGGAACAAGCACAGGTAAACAACTTTTGTGTGCACGTTTGTTTGTAGTTTCGTTGTATAACACAGAATTGAAACAATGTGTAAGGTAGAAGCAAAAATGCAAGGTTCTATCTGCTAGGTTTAATCAATTTCAAACATTTCAATCTTGTATTATCGAAAGAGAAATTCGGGAATCCCAAACCTGTTTTATGCTTATATTGATAATATGAATAAAATAAGGTGTATGAAAACCGCTAGAATTCTTAGAAAGTCGATTTAGATGGATCTTACTAGATGCCTTTGAAACTCTTTATTCGAAGTCGAGATGTAATGGCCATGGTTTATACAGTGCAATTTCCCAACCTTTAAGATGATACTAATATCAATGGCCCGAATTATCATCAGTGACTCAACTTGAGCCTGGCCTAACAAGACAAGACTACTGGTAACACTTTGCACCAGTAGACCAATTGTCTCGTTACTATATGTGACCTCGCACCACAAAACGACCAATAAGTTGGGACAAATGATTGTGCTAATGTTTACATGATAGTAAAGTAGAAGTCAATACCTTTATAATTTGTCATATTTGGACTAAGCGAACCCTCTCAAAATGAACAGCCAAAATTTGGAACATGGCTGAATCAGTTTTGAAGTTAGGGAGAAAATGGCCAGTTTCAAAGATCGGCGTCCATTCAACATGTTCAAGCACTGTAATCTGATAATATTTATTTGATTAAACATGATTTCTGACGCTCAAAATTTCACAAAAGATATATTATAATACCCTCATTCGGGAAATACCAAAATCTTGAATTTCATATTTTAAACAAAATTTGGCTATATCAGCTCATAACAGACAAACTACCACAGCGACATAACGGTCGTTTTATGGTGTAAGGTCACATATGGTCCCCGGAAATGTTATAATGGTATCCTTTCATTATCAAGTCAATCACTTGAGAGCTGCTTATACGCATCAGGACAATGGGCCCTTTGAAATTCAGTCATATTATAACAGGTCACCAGCAGTTCAATGTCCAGGATGATCCAGGACGCAATTTGAATGATGACAGAATATGTCTAAATTTCAAAGGGCCCATTGTCTTGATGCTTATAAGCAGCTCTCAAGGGATTGACTTGATAATGAAAGGAAACCATTATAATATCTCCGGGGACCATAGTAACGAGACAACAGGTATATTGGTGCAAAATTGGTTAACTGGTTACCGGTAGTCTTTGTTATTTTTAGGCCGGGCGCATGTTGAGCCACTGATGAGAATTCGGGCCAATGTGTATATTTATCGATTCATAAAGTCCGGTTTCCCTTTGTTTTACTCATACTGTGTACTATGCACTATGTTATGTTCTATTGCAAACAATGTTATGATACAATTATGAAAACCACACGTTTGTTATTGTATTTTTTTTTTCTTGTACAGGACTACATATCCATGGATGAACTTGACGCAGAATTGTACCAGGAATATGAAGACACCGTGTAATTATTTCCATGATGTACGGTCACCGGCCGTGGGCAGACATGGAAAACATGTTTGACCCCGGTAATTTAAAGGGATCTAGTATGAGTGGGGATGAGTGATTAAAGGGGTACTTCAGTTTTGGTATAGAGGGCGCTGCACGAAAAAAAAAAATGTGAGATAATGAAAAAAAGAAATAAATGTATAAAATTCAATTTCGTTTATTTAACCATAAAATTAATTTACATGTACATAAAAATGAGTATACATCATAATTACCATAATATAGTAAGGTCACCCTTATAAGCAGAATGCTTGTGTTGGGGCCTTAAAATGAAAACAAACTACACATAATTGATACAATTTAAATGCTTTCAAATGATGCACATACACACAGAAATTCAAAATATCCTCCTCTGCTCAAACATTTTTACATAAATCATTTAATAATAAGTGTGTACATCGTAATTTAAATCGGGATAGAGTTGAACTTTCCTTAATGTCATTACTCAAATTCTTACATTCAATAATGCCATTTACATTGAAATAATTTTGAGCATTTGTCCTGCGAACTTTAAATAAATGTACATTATTTTTCTGACGAGTAGAATACGAATGAATATTATTATAATTAACAAAGTTTAAATTATTTACGCCTAAAAAAGGCGATTTTGATACTTAAAGGGAAAGTTGAGTTTTGGTAGAGAGGGCGCTAGACTACTTAATTGGTTTGTAAGGTAATGAAAAACTGAGTGTAAAATTTGAAAGAGCATAATATTTAAACAATAAAATCATCTTTGTTTGATCAAAATCGGTTCAGAAACGGCTGAAATATCCATGAATATAACAATTTGTAATAAACCCGGGGCCCCGGGTTTATTAGAGAATTTTGAACCAGCCGTTAAAAATTCAAAAAAATGCTTCCTCTTTTCAAAAAGTTACAAAATAGGTATTTAAATAGTTGTTGGTTATTTCTCTATCTAATCACTATTTCAACAAAGCATCACATGCACAATATTTTATTCAAAAAGGTTGAAACCGATGAGTGTTTAGAGAGCGCCCTCTTACGTTTTAACGGCTCTTTTTGAATGATAACATGATCTTTACTACGTCATTTGTAATTTTGTGTTCCTTTCTAGTTATAACTATTAGTTTGTAATGTAATGATGCAGGTTTTGGTTACTAAAATTCAGTTTCACTAAAACTGTACTCTCCTTACCAGAACTCAGCTATCCCTTTAAACATGAATATGCCAGTATTAAATTGATTCAATTCATAAATTGGGAGTATGTTTGAAAGTGAATAAATTTGAAAGAGCATACAATTTGTATGACGGATAAACTTCATTTGATGATAATCGGTTCAGAAACGGCTGAAATATCAATAAAAATATCCGATCGGAATAAATCTGGGCCCCAGATTTATTCGATTTTTTTTTTTTTTTATTACAAATACAACACGATAATAGATCAATCAGAATGATATTTCAGGGTAGGAAACGCGTCATTACACATTGTGTTCACGCGTTATGAACGAAAATGGACACATGACATGATTGACAAAAGATCCTCATTCTCCATGACCACTGAAGCAAATCGAATAGGGTTTTCTGCAAGATGTAGGTAATAAGTTATAGTTTTATACCCTGAAATATCATTCTGATTGATCTACTATTTTAAAGTTATCGTTGCAGAAAGTCCCGTTGTAATTAATTCTGGGACATGTTGTATGATTACACTTTTTCAAAAATGTCAAAGGAGGTTTGTAAATAGTTTTATCCTGATGTTTGCTCATGTGCAGGATTGGGGCATGATTGAGAAAAAATGAGATAAGAATAATATTAATTTCGGAGCCCCTTTTTGTGGGTTAAAGGTCCATTTACAAACAAAACAATTATGAGGGAGTTAAAATAAATAACCGGCACATTTCTTTACTAGGATGTTGGATGCAAACTACTATGTGTTACGTTGCCTCGGTGATCTACGAAGTCCTTATTTCATTCGTCGATCACCTCGGCACGTACACATACCATCACCCTCCCAGCCATCCCAGCTATCCACTGTCCATACAAATTGAGTTAATGAATGATATATCTACATGTATAATCTACGTAGCTATCTACGAATCCACATTTTACGACAAATAACTCACTCAAAATCAAAATATAGAAAGTTAAATTTTCATATTCCCATAGGCACGTGTAAAAAGTGGGACAAAGAAACCTGTTTTCCTCGGAAGTTGAAAAAGTGGATTTAGCGCCTTTTGGTTGAAAGCTCTTCATATGGACTATGGTACTAAAATGTTAACTTGTGTTGTGTTAAAGAAAACATGACAGTGATCACTATTAAAATTTGATATGCATTTATGTGTCTTATGTATTAAATATATACTTGTAATATTTACCATGTTTACTATGTTATCTATGTACGAAAACGTTACTTTGTTGTTTTGAAGAAAACATGAAAGTGATCAAAATAACCCTTCAACTTATGATTAGAAATGTATATGCATATGTGTATTATCCATTAAATATGTATTTGTAATATTTACCATGACATAAATAATGGCATTATTTCACAATTATTATGATTTTGAAGTGAAACATAACATAACATTGACATTTGTATAGTGGATTTCAATAGTTACTTCAAAAAAATGTATTTTCTCACAATCAACTTACTTGTTTTAGCTTGACGTTTCGAACATCTTCGTTGTTCTTCAGAAGGATTGTTGTTCTTCATCTTATCAAGGATTTAAATAGTGTTACAAAGCGCATCACATGAAAATGAATACATTTCAATTACAGATAATGCAATGCAAAACTAAAAACATATATATATAATTATATAGGCTATATTGTATAATTAGAATCCAAATAGCAGAACAAGTACCAAAACATGACATCACATACACAGTAGTACACGTCATTCAAGCTTCATTACAAATCCTATGTAAGCATATCGTTTATGCAAACGGGACTTAAGCATCTAATTTAACAAGAGGAAGATATTGTTTCAAAGTATGTATATATGTACGTATAAGAAAGTGTAACTGCATTTAAAAGGATATAATATGTAATGATTATAACTATGAGCATGTAATTCAACAAATTATACAGAGGAATATATTGCTTAAAAATATTATGTAACTATGTATAAGAAATGTAACTGCAATTAAAAGGATATCATATATAATGATAATGACCATGTACTAATTTAAAACATGCATAGGCGTACGAGACAGCGTGGGGTGATATAAAGGGTAAGAGCCTTATCCTACTTCTCCCCCCCCCCCCCCCCCCCCCCCCCCGGGGTCAAAACAAGCTCACTTTCTGACAGAACCACCTCAGATTCGGACATCATTCCCGTACACCCATGATTGAAATAATTACATGGATCCAACGTTTTGTACTATATAACATATTATTGTAGTCACAATTATAGTTTCATTATGTTGTACTTTAACTTATATACAGTATCTATCTTTTCTATTGACGCAGTATCGTATTTTTGTAAAATTGTTATATTGTACATTATTATTTGTCTTTGTGGTAGTAGCTATCAGATAAAGTTCATGTATTTAACATATATATTTAATACATTTAACATAGTGTTCAATATTGATAATGCTGGTAATCTTCTCAAAACATAATTTAAATTGAATGCATGAGAAAGTAATTTGTTTTTATACTCATGGAAGCATAGAGCAACTGTAATAAGATTAAATCATCTTATCTTTAATGGGCTCATTCATTGTTTGTTCTTCCATTCAATGTAAAATGTCTTTTAAAACTTCCGCATTAGTTTCATAATGTAGTTTTAGAATCATTGTTATGTTTTCTGCATGTGATTATGTGGTAATAATATAATTGTATATTTGACTTTTTTATGTTCGGGTCGATAACTAGTAAATGTTAACTGCATCTTGTACTGTTAAATGTATTGTAAGTCGTAGTTTAAAGTTTTCTATACAAATAAATACTATATCATGTAACAGATAATACAGTATAACCTAAACTATGTTTGTTGTTGTACTTTGTATCAAGTTGTGTTGTATGTAATTGTTTTTTTAGTGAATAGACCATTTTGATTAGATTGAACACGTGTAAACTGCATCACTTTCCTATAGTATATTGTGCTGAAAGTATGTGAGGTGCAGACAATATCACATTGACATTATTTATCACACATCTATTCTATCAAGACAAACAAAGTAACAAATTGCAATTATTACAACTTAAAGTGATAGTTCAGTTTGGGTCAAACTTAATGTTTGTAACCAAATCCTGCACCGTTAAAATACAAACTAATAGCTCGAAAGGTTTACAAAATTACAAACGACTAAGTAAAAACCCTGATATCATTCCAAAAGAGCCGTTAAAACTCAAGAGGGCGCTCTCTAAGTAAAATCATTGGTTTCAACCATTTTTCATACAAAATTGTGCGAGTGATTTTTTCTTCATATTATAACGATTAAGTAGAGATATCATCAACAACTAATTAAAAACCTCTTTTTGAAAGATGTGAACACGTGTATTAAAACTGCATCACCTTCCTATAGTATATTGTTTTGAAAGCGTGTGAGGTGCAGACAATATCCCATTTACATTATTTATAACACATCTATTATATCAAGACAAATAAAGTAACGCGTTGCAAATACTACAACTTAACGAGCATAATTATTTTTGACGAAAACTGTTAATCATCGTGGTAAAAGTTCACCAAGTACTGAGTATTGTAACCACATCGTGAGACAACGAACAATTAATACTTAGCATGCTTAGTGAATAATACTGTTATCTGTATTACTGTATAAGTATTCTAGTAATAAGACTAATGATAATGACTAAATTTAGGGAATATAATTATTTCCCCAAGACGAAGTTAAAGGCCTTATGATCAAATCAATATCAATATAATATGTGCATAATAAGAAGAGCTTAATACCAAAAGGTGCTTAATCCGCTTTGTACACATGCCTATGAGAATATGAAAATTTTACGTTTTGATTTTGATTGTGCGATTTGTCATAACAATAATGTATAGATAGCTACCCTCCTTAGTAATGTATTGATATCGTTAACTCAATTTTAATGGAAAGTGGATTTAGCGCCTTTTGGAACTATTTAGAGCTCTTCATGATTATATATTTTTGTTTTTGCTAAATTGACCCGTTGAATATGTCGTATTTGTATAGCGCCTAATTCTAATTCATTAAAATCCACAATTAACTTGTAAACTTTCTCAACTCCCCTGGGAGCATACCGACAGCAATACCGACGGATAAGTCGAAACTCTGCGAAGAATTATTGGTGGGGCAATAAAGCGCCAGCAATTATTGTAGGTGCGAGAATTAATTGTTGTCGGAGCAACCAACAAACTGTTTGAAGAACATTTGTCAGCGGGTCAATCTTTTTCTAAGCTACTTGATGTGTTAACGCAGAGCATGTTTCGTTCCCATTTTTAATTGACCATTAGATAACCTGCATGTCAATTGATTTGGTGATTTTGTAGTAACTCGGGGGCTAAATTGCCCTTGCTATAGTATTATGCCCCGCTATTCGGACTGTAAACAAAAATGTAAAAAAGGGTTCCGAAAGATATATTTGAATATCATTTTAATATTCTTCTGAAATTGTGTGATATTTTCATTTTAAAAAACATGTTAGTGATAACCGGAAAACAGTTCTGGAACGCACTTCATTCAGTCACAGATTTCTTTAAAATAAGTGAGATATTAGAAACATGAATTCCTACTTCATTTTCTTTGTCGTTACCATTAGCTATATACCCAGGTACAATCGAAATGTGAAAGCTCCAACAGTTACTGGTTTTGTTTTAATTGTGCAAATAAAATCGATTAGTTTAAAGGTAGGATATATCAGACTATTGTTTCAGAAAATTTTCTTTGCTTTACAATATATTTACAAGTTAACATTTATTATTAATCATGTAAAACAATCGATTTTTAATATTATTTGTAATTTGTAATAATCAATGACGCATTATCATTATATTTTGTTGAAATATCATTAGTAACATTATTTATATAACGCCTTAGAATGTTCTGGTGTTGTGATTGGCTGAATTCAGGTCACATGATATTCAGAAAAAATGATCTATCTGCACTCAGTAATTGACGTCAGCCGTGCATTAGTCGACTAATGCACGGCTGACGTCATCAATTAAAGGAGTGATGTACCGGCGGTTCACCCTACATGTTATTAAACGTACATTGCGCGTTGTGTGAACATGCATGCATGCAGCGAGCTTCGCTGCATTTTTATAAGCGCGCTTTAATCGTTGTTTGTTTGTTTATTGCGTTGCGAGGATATACTCTATTTGTTTACTCAGTTGCCTGGACAACAAGCGCGCTAAGTGCGCACAAGCTGTCTGCTGCGCGCGCTGGTCGTAAATATGTTAATAAAGGTTGTACACGTCAGGTTCACCCGTGTACAAGGACCGTGCTAGTTCTAGCTCGCACTTTGAACTAGTTTTATTTTACTTGGATTATTCATCTGGATTAAAACATTGACTCGCAACTTATTATACTTATTTGGATTATTTATCTGGATTACATTATTGACATTGTTTATTGTACATTGTGATCGAACATGGTATGTAATATACTTTTACGATGGCGACGAATTTTGTGTTATTAACTGAAGATGAACTAGAAAACTTTCTTGACTGTGACTCTGAAAATACCAACAAGTTAACTAAATATGCAGTAAATCGTCTTTAAGCTTTTGCAAAATGTGTAGGGCTAAACTCTCTTGAGGATGTTGATCATTTGAAAGCGGATGAACTAGACAAGTTGTTGAGTCGCTGTTATGCTGGTTTGGGAAAGGACGGGACATTGTACACAAAAAAGAGCATTCAATCGATCAAATACGGGATCCACAAATATTTTCTTGCAAAGGAAATTGATAGCAATGCTGAGAACTTTCAAGAAAGCTAATTAACAGAGTTGCAAGACCATGTCTCAAAAACTAACACGCGAAGGCAAAGGCTTTGTGCATAGAGCATCGTGGAACGGGATCGTTTTTCCTGGGATTATTTAAAGGTAATATTAAGAACATAATTATTCTGTGTCAAAAGTTTAGTTGTTATATAAAGGAAATAATAAATGATTTTTTGTGCGAGGGCAGTCTATTTGCACTCACCGTGCAGCTCCGTCAGTACTATTGAACTCGCTACTTTGTAGCTCGTTCAATAGTACTGACGGAGCCGCACGGTTCGTGCAAATAGACATGCCCTATCGCACTCAAAATCATTCATTATTTCCTTACTATATATGTTAGTGTATGGCATGCAGTTATGTACTATATGTTAGTTTGTAATAATTCATACAAATTATATGGGACAAATCGCCGTACTACAATCCCAGGTAGCAAGCCAACGTCGGACCAACGTTGGAATCTTGCAAACTCGTTGGAACTCGTTGGACGTTGGACAATCTCGTTGGACCAACGTTGGATCAACATCGGTAACTCACATTAAAATTGACGTTGGACAGACTTGTTGGACCAACGTTGGATCAACATCGGTAACTCACAGTGAAATGGACGTTGGACAATCTCGTTGGACCAACGTTGGATCAACATCGGTAACTCACAGTAAAATGGACGTTGGACAATCTCGTTGGACCAACGTTGGAGCAACATCGGTAACTCACAGTAAAGCGGACGTTGGACAATCTCGTTGGACCAACGTTGGATCAACATCGGTAACTCACATTAAAATGGACGTTGGAAAATCTCGTTGGACCAACGTTGGATCCACATAGAAAACTCGCAGCTCAAAAGCCGTTGGACAATCTCGTTGGATCAACATCGGTAAATCGCAGTAAAATTGACGTTAGACAGACTTGTTGGACCAACGTTGGATCAACATCGGTAAATCGCAGTAAAATTGACGTTGGACAATCTCGTTGGACCAACGTTGGATCAACATAGGAAACTCGCAGCTCGAAAGCCGTTGGACAATCTCGTTGGATCAACATCGGTAAATCACAGTAAAATTGACGTTAGACAGACTTGTTGGACCAACGTTGGATCAACATCGGTAATTCGCAGTGAAATGGACGTTGGACAATCTCGTTGGACCAACGTTGGATCAACATCGGTAAATCACAGTAAAATTGACGTTATACAGACTTGTTTGACCAACGTTGGATCAACATCGGAAACTCGCAGTGAAATGGACGTTGGACAATCTCGTTAGACCAACGTTAGATCAACGTTGGATATCCGCATAAAAATATCACAATCGTTGTTCGAATCAGGTTGGATGCATTAGTCCAATGTTGGAAATTTTCCAACTCGTTGGACAGCGTTGGATGCTGGATAAGAACAGATCACTCCTTCATTGTTGGAATCTGGTTAGATACCAACGTTGGTGCAATGTTGGAAACACGTAGCTCGATCAAAGCCGTTGGACAAACATGTTGGACCAACGTCAGATCAACGGTGGACATCCGCATACAAATATCACAATATAATGTTAGAATCAGGTTGGATGCCAACGTTAGTCCAACGCTAGAAACTCACTGCAGCTCGACAGACGTTGGACAAACTCGTTGGAATAACGTTGGATCAACATCTGTTGCGCATCGGTTACTCATAGCCGGCCGATTTGTACAAGTTAGCGTGCCATAGACACAAGAGGGCTTGATATTATCTACATGTAGCAACATCACGGCAGTTCTTTTGTGTTTATATATTTTTTTTTTGAAGAACTCGTGTGAGTGAACTCGGGCGAGTCTACGGATATGGATGGTGATGGAGTATACCAGTCCATTTATAGTTTCCTGCAAGTTTCTAGGTAATAATTGCCGGTGATGTATGCTGTAGTATATTTTGTGTGCTTCCCCGGTATTCGGTGTGTTATGATCAGCTGAGATTACCACGCCTAGAGTAGCTGGCGTGCGTGAGCTTGTCGAGTCGCTCGTTGACGGTAGATTTTTGTGTACGTGCGGGTGTACTCTATTATAGTAATACATACTGCTATCGTTCTTTGACAATTTGCTGTCAATTCAATGAGATTAAATTAAATCCCGATTTTTAGTTTGAATTGATACTCATCGAAAAAATGATCTAGATTTAAGATATGCATGCATTTGATTAGTGGTAAATGTGTAACATAACAAACAGTGAATCTATTCTAGCAAAATTGTCATGGGAGTGAAATATGCAGAATCACAGTAGGACAAGTATGAAGTAAACACCACATAAGCTACAGCTATAGTGCATTGTTTGAATTATGTTGTATACATACTTCATTGATGGAATGAGGTACTATTCCAATCTTGATCCACTATTAAACACTCATCATTGTAAAGGTATTGGACATTAAGCTTCCATGGATTAACGTTCTATATTATAGCTTAGGTGAAACGTTAATCCAACAAGAATCCAACATTTCACATCTGTTGTTCACTAGCTTTGATGTTAGAAAAGTCAATTATTTTACTTGTAGCACAGGTGGTTAAAACCCCCTTGCATAATAAAAGGATTTAAAATTAGCTGCTGGAATCAGGATGTATGCCAACGTTGGATCAACGTTGGTTCAACGTTGGATCAACGTTGGTTATTATTCATGAATATTCATGATCGGTTATCATTGACTGCAAAAAGCATTAATTATCGTGTTATTTGATTGTTCAGAATGAATCCAATGTTATTATTTACTCATCATTTGAAATATATGTAAGTTCTTTATCTACAAAAATATACTAAAGGTTTGTTTCCATGATGTATTAATGTAAATTCTTTAAACTTTATCCAAACATTCGACTTTATCCAAATACCAACCATCAAACAAATATTAACACAGAAGCTAGGTTATATAAAGCTGAGTGGATGAAGATATGTACATGTAGTGAGTGTAGTAATAGGAATAGGACTATATGGATAGGAATACATTACGTTTCACCCAAGTTAGAAAATAACCGCTTCTCAGGCCTGAGGAGAGGTTGAGAGATTCGTGCCTCTAGTAGAATTTTATCACCGTTTACACCGTTCTTATCGGTTTACTGCGTGTAACCGGAGGAGATTATCTCTATAATACCACTAGGTCTCGGGGGGGCAGTTAACAGGGCATGGAATATTGACGAAAGCTATTAAAATGGTTGAGTTGATTTCCACCGTGGTGGAGATCACGGCTAACTTAGTGAAACGTAATGAGGAATAGTCTTAGGTATAGGTATAGCAATCATAGAATAGGATGCTCGATCTAGATATCACCGATAGACGTGCCATATGAATATTAATTTAATTTTTTTAGTATGGCGAGACGTTGGTCCAACGTTGGTCCAGCGTTGGACCAACGTTGGTCCAACGTTGGAGAAATGTTGGTGAATTACGCTGGACCAACGTTGGATGCTTGTTGGAGACATGTTAGAGACATGTTGGATGCTTGTTGGAGACATGTTGGATGCTTGTTGGAGACATGTTGGATGCTTGATGGAGTGGTATCGGAATTGTCGGTCTCTTTTGTTGTGACTGCTAACCCCAGTTCAGGCTATTGTCGGTGCCCAATAAAGTGGAAGTTCGGTCTGGTTTCGGTTTGGATTCGGTTTGGCGGTGTAACTGCTACATAAGGCTTATTATAGAATGCTATGAAAATGCTTCATAGTATAATATATATTTTTTAATTTTGTGTATCTATCCCAATTTTCATATTTTCAATTTCATAAACTGACTTCATATATTTGTATATATAAATTCACTTCTCACTTTATTTAGAAGATGACAGTGATGACATATATACTTTTACTTTTCGATAATGGTTTATGTTTACTTGGTCTACACTCAGTTTGTCTACAACTCATTTGGTCTACTACCTGATGCCTTTAACTTAAATTTCCCCTAACCCCAAACCTAACCCCAACCCTAATCCACATCCCTAACCCTTATAATAATCCATAATTATAATAATAAGCCCTCGAATGTATCATTTTCTAGTAGACCAAATGGGAGTAGACCAAATGGCTTTAGACCAATCGGTAAGTTACCTCGATTTTATTGTATATATCTAGTACTTATACATGTAACCCAGTACCCACAAATGTACAAGTTAATTGTTATACTTAAGATTTGTATAAATCATATATATTTTGTGTATTAAATAAATACAAGCGATCATATCGATGACGTTGTAAAATATAATTCAAAGTTTACTGTTGTGCACTAAATTTAAATTTGTTATACGTCCCGAAAAGATATTAACAAGAAAATTAATAAGATACTAATTGATTTCATTTCATCGCTTATCGAAAAAAATACCCAAAACTTGGGTATGTTACTTTTTTTTAAATTCTAGAACGCATTTATTGAAACATGCTGGGTTTCAAAGTATGTCAAATTTCATAACAAGAAAATCGCCCTTTTGCTCGTCAAACAATAAACATTTCAATAAGTTTTTAATCTGAACATTGATGTTAAAAATCTTCATCATGCAAATGAATACGTTCAGCCCGTATGCAATATCATTTCAATCTTAACTATTTCAAAACATGAGAGTCTCCAGTGCGCAGTAAAAAGAGAGAAGAATGGCATCAATTTCAATTATTAAAGCCAAAAAGAAGTAAGATAACGCTGTTATCAGTACCAGTAAGCACAACTGCCAGTATAAACTTTCCTTTAACATGTTTAAAGGGATCTAGTAACTTTGCCAAAAGTAATTAGTGGTTGATACAATATATATTATTGTTATCTGATATGTCCACTAGGTGTTGTGTGAAAATGTCAAGTTAAAATGAACTTTATATGGCCGAGTAATGAGCAAAAATGCAAAGTGACATTGCACTCACTTTGTACACGGTTCTGACGATCCGTTGGATAATTTGGCATCGTAAATATCTTTTTAACGAAATGGAGATTTGAAAAAACGAAACCTGTCCCATGTTTTTGTTGTTGATGAGATTACAACAAGGTATGAAGGAACCGCTATAAATTTAATTGGATTTTGAGGCGGATTTGGACAATGTTACTAAGTCCATTTAACCTTCTAGCCTAAATATATTATGTTTTTTGGGGGTTATATTGTTTATATAATTATAACGAAAACATGTAAAATACATCACAAATTGCATTTATTGCTATGAAATGTAAGGAAATGTCTATAAATTATGGTATACCGCCTATGTTGTATACGTTCGTGTCATGTTTTGTATCATGGTGTATTGGTGTTATAATTTTGAGTTAATAAATTAAGCCTATTGAAATGAAACACATGTTATATGTATCATTGTTGTTTTCATAGAGCCATAACAATTATATACCGTGTGAGATAAGTTGTATGGGTAGAGGAATGAATCTTTTGAATGAAGACGCTAAATCAGTGGCGTAATGGTCAGAATGATGGGGGGGGGGGGGGACACACTTGATGCATTGCTTTTTTTAACAAAGATTTCTCCCGTTTTTGTATAAATTATAGTTGTCAAATTATTTGGGGGCACGTATATACATGTATTCATATCTGTATTTACCAATTGCGGGCATACTAAACACAAATTATGTTATTATAATGGACAATACCATCGAAGATACCACGATTACGAACTCATCAAAAATCGGGGGGGAGGGGGGGGGGGGGAGATTAGAATGCAACATATATTTGATATCATCATGATGATATCAATTTCTTTGACATTTGAGGGAACAGGCGGGATAGATCGGTTGATACAAATACCGACGTAACTGCAATAACAAGTAATGGGCTTAAGCACTAGCTGAACAACAGCAAGAAGTACAGGGCCCCGTTGCAGAAAGGGATACAATCGATTGTAAGTTACAAGTGATTGTAAGTCAGATCATGTGTTCGAAATGAGCAAGTCTGATTGGTTGAAATGCGCAAAATATCTGACTTACAATCAATTGTAAATTACAATCGATGGTATCTCCTTTTTTCTTTTTTTAAAATGTAAGATCATCTTTTAAAAAACTTTATCTTTCATTGAACTGTAATGGTTGTATTCATTATTTCTGTATAAGATGTAAACATTGACATGTTGTATTCATTTGTAAATGTTAGATGCTTATAATGTGGAGAAATAAACAAAACCTAAAACACAAATAAAATCGACCACAGTCTATGTTAGGCATTTTCTGGTACCTGAATAACCTTTCAAGTATCCTTTGAAAAAAAAACACTATTTCTAATCGAGTTCAGAGGCCCAAAGTGTAAAGATTTGTTACTGTGTACCTGGATTAAGTCAGTTGACTTTGTTGTCGGGAACATCAGGGAATGTTTCATTGGGATTGTAAATGATATTTCGGGACGACTACGTCTCGGGAATTTTCCCTAGTAATGTCAAATCCCTCTTCCAACAGTTTTCATCATATATTATACATAATATTTCATCATATATGATATCATATTATTTTATATTACATTATACCATATCATTTAAAATTATGACGTATTATATATAATTTCATAAGTGAACTTGATGTTATGAAACAGATTTTTAAATCTCAGAAAATGCACCGGATGATCTCAATCATTGCAGTAATGTTAGTTTTATGCACGCCCTCTAAGTAAATTAGTCGCAATGTACTACGATACAACAAGGTGAGCTATAATTGATTCACAACCTTCTCGGTGTTTAGGTGTTTGTTCTATTCGTATACTTGGAATCTAAATTTCACAATTGTGGCAGCATTTGATGCACAAATCTTTAACTATAAGAGGTAAGTTTATTTTGCGAATCGTTTCATACATAAGATTTTAGTTTAATATTGTAATCCACTAAAACATTTTAAAACACTTGTACTAGTCAGACTTGGATCCCTGCACTTAAGACACAGGGGTGTATTCTGAAAATGTAGCGGAGATAACAATTTTATCTCCCTAAAATAAAATCGCGCTAAAAAATTTTTAAATCGGTATTCTGAAACAGATTTTAAGGAAATTGTAACGCTTACGCCAGTGCGCGTTGTAAATTAAAGCCACGCCCCTTCCCAGCTAGCCACCTGACGTCGTGCCATCGTTGGGCCGATGTCATTTTCGTTGTAAGGGGACGTTGGGCCAACATGCGACATGCGACGTCACCGAGATGTTAAAATGTCCGCCAGCCCAACATCAGCTCGGCGTCTTTTTTTAATGCTGGCCCAACGTCATTTAGCGATTTCGGCCCAACATCAATTATTGACAATGGCCCAATGTCAGTTCTAACGTAGGCCCAACATCGATTCCTGACGTTGAGAGAACATCAGGTTTTGACGTCGGCCCGACGTTAAAATGTCCGCCAGCCTAACATTGTCCCAACATCATTTTGTGATGTCGGGCAAATGTCAATTTCCGACAATGGCCCAACATCAACTCATGACATTGGACCAACATAACATTATGATGTCGGCTCGAGGTTAAAATGTCCGCTAGCCCAACATTGTCACGACATCATTCTGTGATGTTGGTCCAACGTCAATTTCCGCCAATGGCCCAATATCAAATCCTGACGTTGGGCCAACATCAAATTCTGACGTTGGCCCGACATTAAAATGTCCGCCAGCCCGACATTAGCCCATATTTCTTTATTGTTGGCCCAACATCAAATCTTGACGTTGGCCCAACATCAAATCTTGACGTTCGCCCAACGTTTGAATGTCCGCTAACCCAACATTGGCCCAACGTCATTTTCTGATGCTGGACCAACATCAAAATTTGACAATGGCCCAATGTCAAATGGCCAACGTAGGACCAACATCAAAAACGTAAAAAGAAATTAGAAAACATGCATAGATTCCACGTCCGATCCATGCATTTTGTTTAACCTTTACACACATTCATTCATAATTCATAATAAATCATAATTCTATAAATGTCCTATTCCTATACCTATTGCCTACTCCTAAACCTATCATCCTATCGTCCTACAAACATAGGTTGCAATCGGTATACTATATATACACCTCTTCTTAGCATGTATCTTTTGTAATAGTTAGTATTTGTAGAGCGTTGAATTTGAAATAATCCACCTTCAAATCATATTCATAACACTATTTAAGGTGTTATTCATATTCTTATATATCCTTCTAAATTATATACAGCAGCAAGGACATGACAAAAAGTATATTTTTTAATATAAATAATTCCAAAAATCGAAAATTTTCATTTCACTTACGATCGCTTATAATCGATCATGAATTTCCGATAGCAATACTTCTTTTTTTTTAACTTTTGAATTACTAATGTTTGTAATCGATTAAACGAAATTCAATTCAGTATAGATTCTCAAAGCAAGTTAACAAAAATATAAGTACCCAGCTAGCTAACTGATGTCGGACCGGTGTCGGCAGGTCTTCGGCAAGATCGCGGTCGGCAAACAGACGTCGCGCCAACATTACGCCAAACGTCGAATTTAAGTTGGAGGTTTTGGAAATGAAATAAGTCGGAAAATGGTTGTAGTTGAATATCGTGCCGATGTCATTAAGTTGACGAAAAAAATACGTCTCAAATAAAACGTCGCGCTAAAATCGCACCAATGCCGAAACTGGTACCAATTTAAGAGCTTGATAGAGGGTTGTAATATTAATGGCGGGCCGATGTCAATAAACCAACATGAATATGACATCTCAAATATGACGTTGGGCCAATGTTGTACCGATGTCGGAATATATCATTTTAAGAGGTCGGTAAATGGTTGAATGTGGAATTGATGTCGGACGGATGTTAGTATTGGACATCAATATGACATCACAAATATGACGTCAAGCCGATATCGCGCCGATGTCAGAATTGGCAGCAATGACACGAGTCGGCAAATAGTCATGAAATCGATGTTCAGCCGATGTCAATATTCTGACATGAATATGTCATCTCCAATATGACGTCGGGATAATTTCGCGCCGATGTTGGAACTGGTAGCAATTAAAGAGGTCGGTAAATGGTTGTAACATTTTTTATTTATTTATTTTTTTTTATTTATTTCCACAAATGGGCGGAACACCCTAGTCAGCGCAGCTGTTTTTCATAGGGGTCCAATTAAAAATACATGACATTTTTAAAACAAAATAAAACATGACAATAAATAAATTAATACAAATTAATAGAACTAAGTTAATGATACATTGTACAACAAAAAGAAGAATAAAAAGAACAACAACATCCCCCACCCACAAAAAAAAAAGATTACTATAACGGGGCCCTACCCTTTAACAGTACATTGTCCTAAAAATTCATCATATTTATCAAAGTAGCGTTTTGTAATGAATTCACTCTTTTTTTAAATGTTTCAATCGATGGACTATACTTCATGTCGTCAGAAAGACTATTCCACAATTTACTTCCTCTAAAAGAAATTTTCCTTTTGCCATAATTTGTTCTGGGTCTATTAATCATTAATTGTTCACCAGTTCTTGTTTGATATACTTTATCACGTCTCCTAAAAATAATACTAATATATGAAGGACAGTTTTTATGTATAGCTTGATAAACAGTATGTGCTAACTGTTTTATCCTTCGGAGTTCCAAGTTATCTAAATGTATTTGTTCAAACAGGGCTACAGTTGGGTACATATAATCTACTTGAATTACTACTCTCAAAAAGCGATTTTGTAATGTTTGTAATTTATGGCGATTAGTTTGATTTGTATTGCCCCAAACAACGTTACAATAATCAAAATTTGGCTGTACAATTGATTTATAAAACATTAAAGCTGTTCGATTATCAATAAAATTCCGAATTCTTTTCAAAAGATAAAGCACCTTAAGCATTTTCTTATGAACATAAGTAACATGATTATTCCAGTCTAATTTCTCATCAATTATGACACCAAGATATTTACATGATTGAACTTGTCGTATAATCATATCATTAATACATATGGGATGGTTTTCAAAAAATACCTTGCAACCTTTCAAACGTTGAGCTGATCCAAGCACTATGAATTCACACTTACTTATATTGACAGTTAATTTATTGCTTCTTAACCAAGCTGAAATTCTAACTAAATCATTATTCAATTTGTCCACAATAATATTAGGGTTGTTATTAGAATAATATAAGCATGTATCATCTGCATACAAGGATATATCACAGTCCGATAAACATTTAGGCATATCATTTACGTACAGAGAAAACAACAATGGACCAAGTATTGTCCCCTGGGGGACACCACAAGTTACAGTTCGTTTTTGAGACTCAACTCCGTTCACAACAGTAAATTGTTGTCTACAATAAAAATAATTATCAAACCATTTCAGAGTGATTGCATCAAAGCCATATAATTTCAATTTATCCATTAAAATAGTATGGTCTACGGTGTCAAATGCTTTCCGTAAATCAATCATCACCGCTCCCGTTAAGTTTCCTTTATCAATTTCGTCCAGCCACTTTTCAGTTACATGAAGTAAAGTTGTTTGTGTCGAGTGTTTGGGTCTGAAACCCGATTGACAATTTGTCAAGATACTATTTTCTATTAAATATTTCATTAACTGGTCGGATACAACTTTCTCCAAAATTTTAGCTAAAATAGGAATAATAGATATAGGACGATAATTATCTAGGCTATCTTTATTGCCACCTTTAAATATTGGTGTTACTCGAGCAAGTTTCCACTGACTTGGAACAATTCCTAGCGAAAGAGATAAATTTACTATGAATGCAACCGGTTTATATATAAACATCGTAGAATATGAAACAATTTTTGCAGGGATATTATCAGGACCTGTAGCTTTGTCCGATGACAAATTTTAAAGCAATTTCATAATATCATCATCATTTATCTCACTAAAAGAAAATACGGAATCTACATGATTAATACCAGAGGTTGGGTTTTCAACGTTGACGTCTGGCTGTTGCATTTGTTGAATATTTGTACCAATATCAACAAAAAAATTATTGAAAGTATCAGAAAGATTAATACCAGTAAGACTATTTCCATCAACATTCAAGGAGATTGGTGTATTTTGATTCTTACCTTTTTTTTCTGGTAAGATAAATTTCAAAGATTTCCAAATTTCTTTAGTACATTTATTTGCTGTTTCAATTTTATTCATAATAAATTGCTTCTTTGCCTGACGGACACAGTCTGTAACATTGTTTCTTGCATCTTGATATTTCTTCCAGTCGTTTGATTGTTTAGTGTTTTTAGCTTTTTTTTGTATTTTATCTCTTTCTTTAATTAATTGCAAAATATCAGGGGTCATCCAAGGTGAGTCCCGACGTTTTACTCTAATTCTACGCAGGGGTGCATGTTTATCAATGAGTCTATTCAAAATCAATATAAATTGAATATATGCTTCTTGTGGATCGTTACATTCATAAACAGATTCCCATGAAGTATCGGCGAGGTCATTTTGAAAGTCTTGCAAATTAAATCGTTTATAATTTCGTACAATTTTATAGTTATGAACATTTTCATTTCCATTTTGAGTTTTACCAAAGACACCATAAATCAAATAATGATCAGACAATGATATTTCTATAACACCAGAAGAACATATTTTTAAAGGTACGTTTGTAAAAAACAAATCAACAGTAGTGGAAGATGTATCAGTGACCCTAGTAGGGTCAGAGATAAGTTGAGAACAAGAGAAAGATTCCATAATATCTAAGAGTTTCTTTGTTTGCCATGATTTATGGGTGGCAGCAATATCACAATTCAAATCACCCGTAACCACATAGTCAACATTAAGATCATCTATTTTACCTGTTATGTGTTCAAATTTCTGAAAACATTCAAGAGGTGAATTTGGAGGTCTATACCAGCATACAATTAAGAGAGGTTTCTGTTTAGCGTGAGTGATTTCAACAATTAATAACTCTAAGTCGGTGTTTGATGCCAAGTCTTCCCTAATTATAAATGTAATACCGAATTTAATATAAAAAGCTATACCACCACCATTGCGGTTACGATCACGTCTGAGTAGTGTATAACCAGGAATATCAATTTCAGAATCATCAATAGCATCACTCAAATGTGTCTCACTGAGTGTTAAGACATCCAAGTCTAAGTTATGGACAGTAATAATTAATTCATCTATATGCTTTGTAAGAGACAAACAATTCAAATGGGCTATTTTAAGACCCTTTCCTAAAGATAGAGACACATTTGGAAGTGTGTTTTCAGGATATTGATTTATATTTGTATTTACAACATGCGTAGAGGCATTTAACACATTATCTATATCAGACAAATAATCATCAATGCATTCTTGATTGGGCAATTCTTTGAATAAGCACATATCACATGTCCAGTCCTTATCGGATTGAAATACTGGGAGAGGAACGTTAGAACAATTCAAGTGGCTCCATGACTTACAGCTAGTACAAAGTAGGGCATTTTGATTATTTTTTACTGATTTTTTACAAAATAAGCAAGGGTACTTTAATCGCGGCATGCACCGTTCGACAATAGTAATTAAACACTACAACAAAAACAAAAACAAAATAAATGAAAAGCCTAATAAGTTAGAAGAGTGTATGAGATACATGGAATGTATCAGCAAGTTCGTTGGTTTATAGTCTTTCAAGATCTTGTTTGCAGTGGATTGTCCTTTTTATTGTCTTTCCATTTGTGGCAGGGAGTAGGACGACGATCCGCCCATCGTAGGACCACGCCTCCTTTACCTTCCCATGCCTTTTTGCGGTCCGTAGGAGGTCCTGGTTTGATGATGTCAGTGCTTCGTCGATTCCTATTCCGGTGCCCTTCAGCTTCTTTCGTGCGCGGAGGACAGCGCTCCGTACACGGTAGGTGCAGAATTTGGCTATGATGGCTCTCGGCTTCTTGCTTTTGGCATCAGTAAATCGGGATTCGTTCGCGCTTCCACTCCGTGGGGATACGCGATGTGATCGGTCAATGTCGAGAGTTGATAGTTGCACCCCCAGTCGCTCTCTTGCCAACTGGCAGATGACGTCATCGGTGTTCTCTGACTCGTTCTCTTTTATGCCGTAGAATTTCAAGCAATTGCGTCGGGAATATTGCTCGGCTTCATTCACCGCTCGAGTGAGGTTGCTGATTGACGACGTTTGTTGATCTGTGACGGTTTTGAGGCGTTTTATCTCTGCTTCTTTTTTGGTGAGAGATGCTGCAAGCTCGAGTGAGCTCCCATCAATGCGCTCGTATCTCCATTGTATGGGCGCTACTCATCTCTAGTTGAGCCAGTCGTTGGTCAAACTTCACTATGAGCTTATCGAAAGCTTTCTCCACTGCCTTTTCTATAGCATTGGCAAAGATGCTGCTTTGCATGTATTTATCAAATGCTTTGAAGGCCGCCGCTTCCACTGCCTCTGCCGTAGTCGTTTCGAGAGTCGTTTCCGTAGTTGCGGTAGAGGCTTTCCGGTTTCTGGTCTCCATATTCATCATATATATGTTTGAATTTGGAAAATGTAATTTCAAGTTCTATTCACAAAATGAGATATAGATATGTGCAGTATGACGTATGCACGCTATATAACTTTAAATGCGCAATTAGTCTTTGTGTTCGTAATGATAATCATATATAATAGTTTGTGAATAGTCAAATCAAATCAAATCATGCTGATACAATTCCAGAGGGTAAAACAGTTAATTAAAACATGGCACATACATACAGGTTCTAGGTAGAGTTGAGGTAAACATATGATGCGATATGTTATATTCAGAACGCAGTAATAAGCCCTCTGACTTGCAGGTGTGGGCTAATCGAGTCAATAGTGTGTTACCTCAGAGTCGATGTGCTTTCACTCCCTCAAATCAGCATAGTCGGGACTAGCGGAACATATATCACAAGTTTATACAAATATATATCTGCCTTCAGAAAGTTCACAAAAAAACGTGATGATTATCCCGTATTTGCATTTAGCAGTAGTGGGACAATTTACAGAAGGATATGATGCAGAAAGTGACAGTTAACCAACATTTATCGCGGAAAATCAACAATTTTCGGCTGTTTTTCACTTTCCGTAGTCCGCTATATGTCCGCTATACACACATTGATGTCGGACCAATGAGTTTCATTGGACATCCATATGACATCTCAATTATGACGCCAAAGCGATATCCTGCCGATGTCATAAATGGCACCAATGCAACTAATCATTAAATAGTCATTAAATGGATGTTGTGCCGTTGTCAATAATTCGACATGAATATGACATCTCAAATATAAAATCGGCCTTCTATCGCCCCGATGTTGGAACTGGTAGTAATTTAAGAGGTCGGTAAAATGCTGTGAAATTGATGTCGGGTCACAGTTATTAATTAGACATAAATATGACATCCAAAATATGACTTTGGGCCTATACCGCACAGATGTCGGAACTTTACGAAATTTTAAAGGTGGGTAAAAGGTTGTGAAATAGATGTCGGGCGGATGTCATTACTCCTACATAAATATGACATCTCTACAATGACGTCAGTCCGATATTGTGATGATGTTGTATCTGGTAGCAATTTAAGAGGTCGGTACATGGTTGTGAAATTGATGTCTGGCCAATGTTATTAATTGGACCTCAATATGACATTATGATGACGCCAAAGCGATATCCTGCCGATGTCAGAACTGACAGCAATTAAACAAGTCGGCAAATGGTCATTAAACTGATGTTGTGCCGATGTCATTAATCCGACATGAATAAGAGATCTCAAATATGACGTTGGGTCAATGTTGTACCGATGTCGGAACTGGCGACCATTTGCCGGCTTGTTTCATTGCTGCCAGTTCTGACATCGGCAGGATATCGCTATGGCGTCATCATTGAGATGTCATATTCATGTCTAATCATTGACTTCGGCACAACATCAATTAAATGACCAGTTGCCGAGTTGTTTCATTGCTGCAAGTTCTTACATCAGCCTGACATATTTATCACATTCATGTCTAATTAATAACATCGGACCGATATCAATTTTACTACCATTTACAGACCTCCTTAATTGCTATCTTTTCCGACATCGGTGCGATATTAGCCCGACGTCATATTGGAGATGGCATATTCATGTCCGACTATTGACATCGGCGCAACATCACTTTTATGATCATTTGCCGACTTGTTTCATTGCTGTCAGTAATGACATCGGCAGGATATCGCATTGACGTCATCATTGAGATGTCATATTCATGTCGGATCATTGACATCGGCTCAACATCAACTTAATGACTATTAGCCGACTTGATTCACTGCTGCCCATTCTGACGTCGTAGGATTTCGGTTTGACGTACAAATTGAGATGTCCTATTCTTGTCTCATAACTAACATTGTCCCGACATTAATTTCACAACCATGACTGACCACTGACTGAATAAATGATGTTGGGTCGAAATCGCAAAATGACGTTTGGCCAGCATTAAAAAAAACAAAAACGCCGCGCTGATGTTGGGCTGGCGGACATTTTTACGTCGCGGCGACGTCGGATTTTTAATGTAGGCCCAACGTCTTCTTAAAACGACTTTTTACATTGGCCCAATGTTGGCACAACGTCAGGTGGCTAGCTGGGTAGCGACCTCTTAAATTGATACCAGTCCCAACATCGGCGCTATATTAGGTCGACCTCTTATTGGAGATGTCATATTAATGACATTGGGCCATTGTCAAATTTTGATGTTGGTCCAGCATCAAACGTCGGGCGAACGTCAAGATTTGATGTTGGGCCAACAATAAAAAATAACGTTGGGCTAATGTCGGGCTGGCGGACATTGTAATGTCGGGCCAACGTCAGAATTTGATGTTGGCCCAACGTTAGGATTTGATATTGGGCCATTGGCGGAAATTGACATTGGGCCAACATCACAGAATGATGTTGTGACAATGTTGGGATAGTGGACATTTCAACCTCGCGCCCATATCATAATGTTATGTTGGTCCAATGTCATGAGTTGATGTTGGGCCATTGTCAGTAATTGACGTATCACAAAATGACGTGGTGACGATGTTGGGCTGGCGGACATTTTAACGTCGAGCCCAAATCAGAATTTGATATCTGTCCTATGTCAGGATTTGGTGTTGGGCCATTGTCGGAAATTGACATTTGCCCGACATCACAAAATGATGTTGGGATAATGTTGGGCTAGCGGACATTTTAACCTCGCGCCCACATCATAATGTTATGTTGGTCCAATGTCATGAGTTGATGTTGGGCCATTGTCAGATATTGACGTATCACAAAATGACGTGGTGACGATGTTGGGCTGGCGGACATTTTAACGTCGAGCCCACATCAGAATTCGATATCTGTCCTATGTCAGGATTTGGTGTTGGGCCATTGTCGGAAATTGACATTTGCCCGACATCACAAAATGATGTTGGGACAATGTTAGGCTAGCGGACATTTTAACCTCGCGCCCACATCATAATGTTATGTTGGTCCAATGTCATGAGTTGATGTTGGGCCATTGTCAGAAATTGACGTATCACAAAATGACGTAGTTACGATGTTGGGCTGGCGGACATTTTAACCTCGAGCCAACCGCGATAAGCCGACATCCGGCCAACAACTTATGACATCGGCACGACGTCAGGTGGCTAGCTGGGTTGCTGCTCCTTTGACCAATGAACAAATCGCTTACATCGATATTTTTACTCATTTGCATATGATTTTAAGACCACGTGGGAATTACGCCGTGATTAAAATTTATTTTGCAAGTTTATGTACTATTTGTTTGAACGTAATCAAGATATAATAATCATAATGATAAAGTCGGAACATGTGAAAAAAGATTTGTGTGGTCTCAAAGATTCATGTTGGAATCGAGTTCGAGCGTGTCCGGACTACTACCCCCTGGACAACCACCCCCCGCACGATTACCCCCCGGACAACTACCCCCCTAGGACAATTACCCCCCGGACAACTACCACCCGGACAATTACCCCTCTAGGACAATTACCCCCCAAGACAATTACCCCCCAAGGCAACTACCCCCAAGACAATTACCCCCCAAGACAACTACCACCCAAGACAATTACCCCCCAAGACAATTACCCCCCAAGACAACTACCACCCAAGACAACTACCCCCCGGACTACTATCCCCCGGACAACTACCCCCCGGAAAACTACCCCCCAGACAACTACCCCCCGGACAACTACCCCCCGGAAAACTACCCCCCGGACAACTACCCCCCGGCCAACTCCCCCCCGGATAACTACCCCCCGGATTATTACCCCCCGGACAACTACCCCCGGACGATTACCCCCCAGACAATAACCCCCGGTCGATAACCCCCTGGAATATCCCCCCCCCCCCCCTTCACCCAGAGCCAATTACCCCGCAAGACAACCACCCCAAGACAAATTATATGTGATTGGTCAGGCAGGTAGCTTGGATTTTTTCAAGGCGGAGGGTTTGGGCTTTGGGGGTGCGTATATTCAAAAACGTGACCAAGACAACTTGCTGAGTCATATTAGTGTGCGTTTGTGTGTGTGTGTGTGGGGGGGGGGGGGGGGTGGGAGGGGGGATCCGCCGCTGATTTAGACCACTGTTTTAGTTTTGTAGGCAGGGAGTTGGGGTTGTCAAATGTCAAATGGGCCGATCGCTGCCCGAGACCAATACAAAATGGTCCTTTCTTAAGGGGGGGGGGGGGGGGGGGGGGTGGGTGTACGCACTTCATGCTACGGGACTGCCAATAGAATACTGCAGTTATCGTACGATATCGCAATCCGAAATGTAGGTAGAAACATTGTGCGGCATCCGGTGGATTTTTGACCTAGGCGTATCACATGTTTTATTTGTTTTTGGTCAATTTCGTAATAGCTTTTCATTCGTTTCAATAAGCGTGTCATTAAATTTCACGAAATTGAGCTGAAGGCTTGTAATTTTGGTTCAAAATTGCATTATATTCATACGATTTAGTTCTTCGATCAACTGATTCACAACTTTTATCATTCAATAAAAACACGCTATTTGCATTTACTGTGTTTAAAAATCAAATTGATATTATGATATTCGATTCCCAGTTCCCCACCACCCTAATAATAACAACATCAACCGCAACGGCGCGCAAACCACGCATTCGCGCGGTTACCAGGAATGAGTTATTTTTATCCGCCATGTGGCATTCAGTTATACTCAGAATGAAGTACACGTGAGTTTTATTTCTCTCCTAATAAACATTATGCAAAAACCATTATATTGCGCCAACGGATTTCCCGAAATAACTCGAAATCGAAATACGTTTTAAATCGGAAGCAACAAAATGTTTCCGAATAATCAATATATGAATTATAATGTTAAAAACGATTATAAACTACTAAGTACAACTGCGGTAACAAAATTGTCAAAAATACATGCTTACAATGCACCCGGGGGACGGGGAGGATGGGGGGGGGGGGGGGGGGGGGGGGGGGGTATTGTTGCGTTATCTGGTCATGTCCTTGATATATATAACGCACTGTCAATACTTAATTGAAGACAATTCTAGTCAGTTCTATTTGATATGCATGCTGCTCGAGGTGAGGTTTATTGGGCGAGCGCCGAGGTGCGTTCGCTTAACAATGTACATGCGCGTAACATATAGTTCCATCTATATGTGTACTGATTACTAATGAAATACATTATACAACATCCCCCTCTTTTTATTAAAGAGGAGTTACATCATCATGTAAAACTTGTATCATCTATAAATTCACCAAATTTAAAACGTGACTGCTCCATAATTCAACAATATATTGTGAGCAATCATTTTCCAAATAAAATGACTTTTCCATGTTTCTATCACTAAACAATTATCGAATTTGTTTCCATACCTGAATATCGAATATTTATCTTACCAGTATTTCAATAAAATGTTCTCATTTAAACAAGCATTCTTGCCAAATATTTGTTGTTATTATAAATGTCCTGTAATGCCTTACATTTCTTATATGAAGTTATTTCTCTAGAACATGCATAACGTTTATACAATATTCAATTAACCTTTCAGGTTATATATCCAACTTATCAATAATCATGCATAAATAAATCTTGCACATTTTTGTAATGCAAATCTTGTACATATACAGTGCATACTAACTTAATATTTTCATTATATTTCTTAGAGTCTCGACTGGACTTTTCTTTAACTCCAACTATATACATACAGTGCCTTGTGAAGCTCATAACTTTTAACATCAGAACATCGATGCTCTTTATCAATTAGGACTACACATATTAATTATATATGAGAACAAGGCTTCAGAGCGAGGGCGTGAACTTTAGGTGTAGCGAGCTGGTTGATGAATCTCACGTCCATATCGTGTGGTGTATGGCTTGTGTTGGTACCCGTTGCCCTTCGAGCTCGTCGAATGTCTTTTTACGTCAGCCGTGGTTGTAGCTTCATCTCCTATTGCGAAGGTAACTTTTGGCTTGGTGGTTTGTGTATCGTGACAGTCCTCGTAGCTCATTTCTCTTAGCTGTGATCTGTTTCTTCTGAGGACTCTTCCATTTGGTGTTGTCACTTCATACGATCTTGGTTCCCGAGACATTCGTGACACTTCTGCTGGGAACCACCCAGCTAGCCACCTGACGTCGTGCCGATGTCATAAGTTGTTGGCCGGATGTCGGCTTATCGCGGTTGGCTCGAGGTTAAAATGTCCGCCAGCCCAACATCGTAACCACGTCATTTTGTGATACGTCAATTTCTGACAATGGCCCAACATCAACTCATGACATTGGACTAACATAACATTATGATGTGGGCGCGAGGTTAAAATGTCCGCTAGCCCAACATTGTCCCAACATCATTTTGTGATGTCGGGCAAATGTCAATTTCCGACAATGGCCCAACACCAAATCCTGACATAGGACAGATATCAAATTCTGATGTGGGCTCGACGTTAAAATGTCCGCCAGCCCAACATCGTCACCACGTCATTTTGTGATACGTCAATTTCTGACAATGGCCCAACATCAACTCATGACATTGGACCAACATAACATTATGATATGGGCGCGAGGTTAAAATGTCCACTAGCCCAACATTGTCACAACATCATTCTGTGATGTTGGCCCAATGTCAATTTCCGCCAATGGCCCGATATCAAATCCTGACGTTGGGCCAACATCAAATTCTTACGTTGGCCCGACATTACAATGTCCGCCAGCCCGACATTAGCCCAACGTTATTTTTTATTGTTGGCCCAATATCAAATCTTGACGTTCGCCCGATGTTTGATGCTGGACCAACATCAAAATTTGACAATGGCCCAATGTCATTAATATGACATCTCCAATAAGAGGTCGACCTAATATAGCGCCGATGTTGGGACTGGTATCAATTTAAGAGGTCGCTACCCAGCTAGCCACCTGACGTTGTGCCAGCATTGGGCCAATGTAAAAAGTCGTTTTAAGACGACGTTGGGCCTACATTAAAAATCCGACGTCGCCGCGACGTAAAAATGTCCGCCAGCCCAACATCAGCGCGGCGTTTTTGTTTTTTTAATGCTGGCCAAACGTCATTTTGCGATTTCGACCCAACATCAATTATTCAGTCAGTGGTCAGTCATGGTTGGGAAATTAATGTCGGGACAATGTTAGTAATGAGACAAGAATAGGACATCTCAATTTTTACGTCAAACCGAAATCCTACGACGTCAGAATGGGCAGCAGTGAATCAAGTCGGCTAATAGTCATTAAGTTGATGTTGAGCCGATGTCAATATTCCGACATGAATATGACATCTCAATGATGACGTCAATGCGATATCCTGCCGATGTCAGAACTGACAGCAATGAAACAAGTCGGCAAATGATCATAAAAGTGATGTTGCGCCGATGTCAATAGTCGGACATGAATATGCCATCTCAAATATGACGTCGGGCTAATATCGCGCCGATGTCGGTAAAGATAGCAATTAAGGAGGTCGGTAAATGGTAGTAAAATTGCTATCGGTCCGATGTTATTAATTAGACATGAATGTGATAAATATGTCAGGCTGATGTAAGAACTTGCAGCAATGAAACAACTCGGCAAATGGTCATTTAATTGATGTTGTGCCGAAGTCAATGATTAGACATGAATATGACATCTCAATGATGACGCCATAGCGATATCCTGCCGATGTCAGAACTGGCAGCAATGAAACAAGCCGGCAAATGGTCGCCAGTTCCGACATCGGTACAACATTGACCCAACGTCATATTTGAGCTGTCATATTTATGTATATTTAATAACATAAGCCCAACAGCAATTTTGCAATCTTTGACTGACCTCTTACTTTGCTACCAGTTCCAACATCTGCGCGATATTAGCCCGACGTCATATTTGAGATCTCTTATTCATGTCGGATTAATGACATCGGCACAACATCAGTTTAATGACCATTTGCCGAGTTGTTTCATTGCTGCAAGTTCTTACATCAGCCTGACATATTTATCACATTCATGTCTAATTAATAACATCGGACCGATATCAATTTTACTACCATTTACCGACCTCCTTAATTGCTATCTTTTCCGACATCGGCGCGATATTAGCCCGACGTCATATTGGAGATGGCATATTCATGTCCGACTATTGACATCGGCGCAACATCACTTTTATGATCATTTGCCGACTTGTTTCATTGCTGTCAGTTCTGACATCGGCAGGATATCGCATTGACGTCATCATTGAGATGTCATATTCATGTCGGATCATTGACATCGGCTCAACATCAACTTAATGACTATTAGCCGACTTGATTCACTGCTGCCCATTCTGACGTCGTAGGATTTCGGTTTGACGTAAAAATTCTTACGTTGGCCCGACATTACAATGTCCGCCAGCCCGACATTAGCCCAACGTTATTTTTTTTATTGTTGGCCCAATATCAAATCTTGACGTTCGCCCGATGTTTGATGCTGGACCAACATCAAAATTTGACAATGGCCCAATGTCATTAATATGACATCTCCAATAAGAGGTCGACCTAATATAGCGCCGATGTTGGGACTGGTATCAATTTAAGAGGTCGCTACCCAGCTAGCCACCTGCCGTTGTGCCAGCATTGGGCCAATGTAAAAAGTCGTTTTAAAACGACGTTGGGCCTACATTAAAAATCCGACGTCGCCGCGACGTAAAAATGTCCGCCAGCCCAACATCAGCGCGGCGTTTTTTGTTTTTTTAATGCTGGCCAAACGTCATTTTGCGATTTCGACCCAACATCAATTATTCAGTCAGTGGTCAGTCATGGTTGGGAAATTAATGTCGGGACAATGTTAGTAATGAGACAAGAATAGGACATCTCAATTTTTACGTCAAACCGAAATCCTACGACGTCAGAATGGGCAGCAGTGAATCAAGTCGGCTAATAGTCATTAAGTTGATGTTGAGCCGATGTCAATGATCCGACATGAATATGACATCTCAATGATGACGTCAATGCGATATCCTGCCGATGTCAGAACTGACAGCAATGAAACAAGTCGGCAAATGATCATAAAAGTGATGTTGCGCCGATGTCAATAGTCGGACATGAATATGCCATCTCCAATATGACGTCGGGCTAATATCGCGCCGATGTCGGTAAGATAGCAATTAAGGAGGTCGGTAAATGGTAGTAAAATTGATATCGGTCCGATGTTATTAATTAGACATGAATGTGATAAATATGTCAGGCTGATGTAAGAACTTGCAGCAATGAAACAACTCGGCAAATGGTCATTTAATTGATGTTGTGCCGAAGTCAATGATTAGACATGAATATGACATCTCAATGATGACGCCATAGCGATATCCTGCCGATGTCAGAACTGGCAGCAATGAAACAAGCCGGCAAATGGTCGCCAGTTCCGACATCGGTACAACATTGACCCAACGTCATATTTGAGCTGTCATATTTATGTATATTTAATAACATAAGCCCAACATCAATTTTGCAATCTTTGACTGACCTCTTAATTTGCTACCAGTTCCAACATCTGCGCGATATTAGCCCGACGTCATATTTGAGATCTCTTATTCATGTCGGATTAATGACATCGGCACAACATCAGTTTAATGACCATTTGCCGACTTGTTTAATTGCTGTCAGTTCTGACATCGGCAGGATATCGCTTTGGCGTCATCATAATAGAGATGTCATATTGAGGTCCAATTAATAACATTGGCCAGACATCAATTTCACAACCATGTACCGACCTCTTAAATTGCTACCAGATACAACATCATCACAATATCGGACTGACGTCATAGTAGAGATGTCATATTTATGTAGGAGTAATGACATCCGCCCGACATCTTTTTCACAACCTTTTACCCACCTTTACAATTTCGTAAAGTTCCGACATCTGTGCGGTATAGGCCCAAAGTCATATTTTGGATGTCATATTTATGTCTAATTAATAACTGTGACCCGACATCAATTTCACAGCATTTTACCGACCTCTTAAATTACTACCAGTTCCAACATCGGGGCGATAGAAGGCCGATTTTATATCTGAGATGTCATATTCATGTCGAATTATTGACATCGGCACAACATCCATTTAATGACTATTTAATGATTAGTTTCATTGGTGCCATTCATGACATCGGCAGGATATCGCTTTGGCGTCATAATTGAGATGTCATATGGATGTCCAATAAAACTCATTGGTCCGACATCAATGTTACAACCATTTACCGACGTCTTTAATTGCTACCAGTTCCAACATCGGCGCGAAATTATCCCGACGTCATATTGGAGATGACATATTCATGTCAGAATATTGACATCGGCTGAACATCGATTTCATGACTATTTGCCGACTCGTGTCATTGCTGCCAATTCTGACATCGGCGCGATATCGGCTTGACGTCATATTTGTGATGTCATATTGATGTCCAATTAATAACATCCGTCCGACATCAATTCCACATTCAACCATTTACCGACCTCTTAAAATGATATATTCCGACATCGGTACAACATTGGCCCAACGTCATATATGAGATGTCATATTCATGTTGGTTTATTGACATCGGCCCAACATTAATATTACAACCCTCTATCAAGCTCTTAAATTGGTACCAGTTTCGGCATTGGTGCGATTTTAGCGCGACGTTTTATTTGAGACGTATTTTTTTCGTCAACTTAATGACATCGGCACGACATTCAACTACAACCATTTCCCGACTTATTTCATTTCCAAAACCTCCAACTTAAATTCGACGTTGGCGTAATGTTGGCGCGACGTCTGTTTGCCGACCGCGATCTTGCCGACGACCTGCCGACACCGGTCCGACGTCAGTTAGCTAGCTGGGTACTTATATTTTTGTTAACTTGCTTTGAGAATCTATACTGAATTGAATTTCGTTTAATCGATTACAAACATTAGTAATTCAAAAGTAAAAAAAAAAGAAGTATTGCTATCGGGAAATTCATGATCGATTATAAGCGATCGTAAGTGAAATGAAAATTTTCGATTTTTGGAATTATTTATATTAAAAAATATACTTTTGTCATGTCCTTGCTGCTGTATATAATTTAGAAGGATATATAAGAATATAAATAACACCTTAAATAGCGTTATGAATATGATTTGAAGGTGGATTATTTCAAATTCAACGCTCTACAAATACTAACTATTACAAAACATACATGCTAAGAAGAGGTGTATATATAGTATACCGATTGCGACCTATGTTTGTAGGACGATAGGATGATAGGTTTAGGAGTAGGCAATAGGTATAGGAATAGGATATTTATAGAATTATGATTTATGAATGAATGTGTGTAAAGGTTAAACAAAATGCATGGATCGGACGTGGAATCTATGCATGTTTTCCAATTTCTTGTTACGTTTTTGATGTTGGTCCTACGTTGGCCATTTAACATTGGGCCATTGTCAAATGTTGATGTTAGTCCAGCATCAGAAAATGACGTTGGGCCAATGTTGGGTTAGCGGACATTCAAACGTCGGGCGAACGTAAAGATTTGATGTTGGGCCAACGTCAAGATTTGATGTTGGGCCAACAATAAAAAATAACGTTGGGCTAATGTCGGGCTGGCGGACATTTTAATGTCGGGCCAACGTCAGAATTTGATGTTGGCCCAACGTCAGGATTTGATATTGGGCCATTGGCGGAAATTGACGTTGGACCAACATCACAGAATGATGTCGTGACAATGTTGGGCTAGCGGACATTTTAACCACGAGCCGACATCATAATGTTATGTTGGTCCAATGTCATGAGTTGATGTTGGGCCATTGTCGGAAATTGACGTTATGCCAATATCACAAAATGACGTAGTGACGATGTTGGGCTGGCGGACATTTTAACGTCGAGCCCATATCAGAATTTGATATCTGTCCTATGTCAGGATTCGGTGTTGGGCCATTGTCGGAAATTGACATTTGCCCGACATCACAAAATGATGTTGGGACAATGTTAGACTGGCGGACATTTTAACGTCGGGCCGTCGTCAAAACTTGATGTTCTCTCAACGTCAGGAATCGATGTTGGGCCTACGTTAGAACTGACATTGGGCCATTGTCAATAATTGATGTTGGGCCGAAATCGCTAAATGACGTTGGGCCAGCATTAAAAAAAGACGCCGAGCTGATGTTGGGCTGGCGGACATTTTAACGTCTCGGTGACGTCGCATGTCGCATGTTGGCCCAACGTCCCCTTACAACGAAAATGACATCGGCCCAACGATGGCACGACGTCAGGTGGCTAGCTGGGCATGTACCGTCTAAGTCCCGTACACGCACTCTTTGTCCTGTAGAGAGCTCTGGTAGCTCCTTACCAGCATGTTTGTCGTGACATCTTTTCATGTCTTCCCTCCGTTGCAGAAGTTTTTCGTGGACGTCGCTCATGTTGGGCCCATTCTGAATCAGGTGGGGTCCTGGAAGCGTTGTCTTGATCCGTCTCCCGAACATCATCTCGGCTGGAGATGGAAGATCTGCTTGAGGGGTCGCTCTAAGATGCAGTAATGCTTCTTGGACGTCTTGTCCTGTCTGTCTGCATTTCTTGATCAGCGATTTCACAGTGCTAACCATGCGTTCAGCAAGACCGTTGGAGCGGGGGTATCTTGGAGATGAGGTTGTGTGCTTGATGTTCCATTTCTCGCACATGTCTTTGAAAGGTTTTCCAGAGAACTGAGGGCCATTGTCCGAAATCAGTTCTGCAGTTACTCCAAGCATGCTGAAGGTTTCCCTCATAACAGTGGCAACTGAGGCACTCGACGTGTTGTGCATTCTACGTATCACAGGAAATTTGGAGTGGTAGTCTGTGATGAGCAAATAATCTATCCCGTCGAGGTAGAAGAGGTCTGCAGCAAGCGTTGTCCACGGAGTTGGTGGAATGTCGTGTGGCTCGAGCGGTTCTTTGCGTTGCTGATTTTGATTTTTCTGACAGGCTTGGCACATCTTGACAGTTTTCTCAATGTCATTGTTTATGCCTGGACAATATACAGTGTCTCTGGCTAGTCTGCGAGTCCTGTCTATTCCCATATGGCTTGTGTGCAGCTGTTTCAGAATGTCCTTCTGTAGTGCTGGTGGCACTACCACTTGTCTACCTTTGAATATTATGCCGCTTGTGACTCCAAGTTCATCTCTGTACGGCCAAAAGACTCTGAGATCTGTCTGAACTTGGCTAATCGCATCGGGCCAGCCATCTCGGATAGTCATGCTCAATCTTCTCAAGGTAGGATCACCCATCGTCTCCCTCTGGATCTCTGTCTGCTTCTGAGGGGTGAATTGAGCAAGATCGTTGTCATACGTGTCTTGTACTTCCATGACTTCATCGATGTGAAGCTCGATGGGGACATTATCTCTCTTATTGGGGTTGGGTAACCTGCTCAGGGTGTCTGGGAGTGTCATTTCCTTGCCAGGCTTGTAGATTATATCGCAGTCATAACCCTGAATCTTGACGAGGAGTCTCTGTAGTCTCGGTGGTGCACTTCTGAGTGGCTTCCGGCTTATCATCTATAATGGTTTGTGGTCAGTGTGGACCTTGAAGTGGTTACCAAAGAGGTAGGTGTGGAAGCGCGTAATTCCAAACACTAGTGCTAGTGTCTCCCGCTCAATGTTTGAGTAGTTTGATTGCGTCTCTGACAGTCTCTTTGATGCGAAGGCTACAGGCTGCCCGTTCTGGAGAAGGCAGGCACCCAGCCCTTTGAGTGACGCGTCTACTTCTAGCACTGTTGGGGTGTTCGGGTTGTAGTATCGAAGACATGTTCCTCCTGAGATTTCAGACTTCAGGCGTTGGAAGCATTCCTCATGGTCCTCATGCCAGATGAAGGGCACATCCTTCTTCAGCAAGTCTCGCAGTACTGCTGATTTCTCGGCATACTTGGGTATGTATGGATAGAGATAGGTCATCATCCCCAAGACTCTCTGCAGTTCGTCTCTGCTCGTTGGAGAAGGCATCTCCTTGATATCTTCTGTCTTGCTTGGATCCGGGCACAATCCTTGGTCTGTGTACAGTGATCCGAAGAAGGTGATGTTGCTTGTCGTTATCACACATTTGGTGCTATTGAACACTAGACCTTCTTTCTTTGCCACTTCTAGCAATCGCCACAGATTAGTATCGTGCTCTTCCTCGGTCTGGCCAAATACGGCTACATCGTCGGCAATTCCAACACACCCTGGCACCTGTGCAAGGATTGAGTCCATCCTTTGTTGGAATATGTCCTGGCTCACCGATATTCCGAATGGAAGTCTCCTGAAACAATGTCTGCCGAATGGTGATCTGAATGTAGTGAGCTCTTGAGATTTCTCATCTAGGTGCACTGACCAATATCCTGCTTTGGCGTCTAGCTTCGAGAAGTATTTCGCCTTTGAGAATGCAGGATTTAGCTCTTCCAAAGTAGCAGGGGTGTCGATCCTGGGGGGGCAGGGGGGGCGGTCGCCCCCCCAATGAAAATATTGGGGGGGCGAACATATCATTTCGCCCCCCCAATAATTCCGAAAATGAGGGGGAAAAAAATCGAGTGATATAATGCCAAAGAGGGGAAAGACTCATTTATCAATAATTAATCTTCAAAATAGCCGTTTTTTAGTTTGAAAAGGACTGTAAATCTCTTTTTGCCGCGCGCTTCGCGCGCATACAGTTTCTCATATTGCAAGTTTTATTTGGGTGGCGGGAACTCACCTTTTGAAATGTGTTGGGCAGCGTAATTTCTCAAACGCACACCTCAAACGAAGTTTATTAAACCCTCATCTATAGATAGCACACCGTCACAGAAAATAAAATAATCTCGGTACATGCGCTGAACGCAAATCAAATTGGAATATCATGTCCCCCCACATTTGAAAAAGGAGCAGATTGTCCCGCTCCCTTTGTCATTATGTATGTTTGGTTCCATACCTATATACTTCATATTACGTGAAATTTCTGTCTCAGGTGTGCATCAAATCGCACAATTTCACGCCCAAAAATACAAAAGCTCCCTACTGTGGGAGTGGGACACCCCCTCCCACACCCTCCCCCGCTCAGTCGCTTCGCTTCCTCGCAATGTCTCCCCTACACTTTTGTTGACGCCCTTGTGGGTGCCCCTCAAAGTCAGGTATTCGAGCCATCAAGACACTTTCAATGAGCGCATAATAAAACTAGCTCTCTCAGTGGTCACTCTGGAAATTTTTTCAAATTTCGCCCCCCCAATCTCAAAAACGGATCGACACCCCTGCAAAGTAGGTATTTTGTGAGGACATCTTTTCAGGCTCTCGTTTAGCTTCCGTGGATCGAGACAGACCCTGATCGATCCATCCTTCTTCAAAGCTGTTGTGATCGAACTACACCAATCAGTGTGGTGAGTGATAGTTCTGATGATGCCATTCTTCTCCATCTGGTCCAGCTCTTTTTCCAGTTTGTCCCGGATGTGGACGCTGCATTTCCTAGGTGGGTCTATTGATGGGATTGCATCATCTTTCAGGTGGAGAGTTGCTTTGCCTTTGAAGTTCCCAATCTTGTCGAACTGGTCAGGAAAGGCTTGCTTGAGGTCGTTGACGGACCGGATAGGAGAACGGGCGGTTTGTTTCTCCTGACTAGGTTGTTCCTTTACATCGTGGATGGTGACGACATCCAATATCTTGCATGTTGGTAGTCCAACAATGACTGGTCCCTTGACATCCACGACATACCACACTTGATCTTTCCAAGGAGATTCCTTGTACTTGCACTTCATTGTCAGAGTTCCAAGGCATGGTATTGGGGTGTCATTGTAAGCTGTCAGCTGCGTAGATGTAGGGCGGAGTACATCTTCCCAATGATCACTGTACATATCCTTGAGTGTCCGCAGTGGGAGAACATTCCCACTTGCTCCCGTGTCAATCTTAGCACGTAGCCTGTGTTGACCTTGCCTGTCCGGACACACGATGTTGAGTGATGCATACGCTTGGGTTTCCATGGAGTCGACCGAATTGACGGTGATCTGTATCGTGTGGAATTCTAAGTCGGGGCTGTTGTCCAGCCCAGTCTCTGTACCCATCTCATGGATACCTCTTCGGTTCCCGTACTTGGGAGAGGCACGATTAGACCTGAAATGTGAAACCTTTCTGTCTCGAGATTGGTCCCGTGCAGATGGGTTTCCGCCACCTCTTGCTTTTCTGCACATCTTGGCCCAGTGTCCTCTGGTTCCACAGGCCTTGCAATGGTCCTTGTATGCAGGGCATTGCTTTGGGGGGTGGTTACGACCACAGTTACCACATCGCTTACTTGACTGATGTGACGACGAGTGAGAAACTGCGCTCACATTGCTGCTAGACTCTAGGGTTTCGAGGCACTGACGGCCTGCCATGATAGCTTCGTACTTGCGTCCAGCTTCAATCAAGTCCTCTACGCTGAATCCTTTAGGCTTGTCCAACAGATCCTTCTGGAAAGCTTCCATTTGAGTTGATGAAATCACAAGCTCCACCAACCGTTCACACAACTCGTCAGCCTTGAAATCACAGTCTTTGGCTTTGCTTCTGCATCTATTGACAAACTCATCAATAGTTTCACCTGGTTTTTGTTTGTACCGCATCAGCTCTAGGCGGTGAATCCTAAAATTAACTTTAACCTTCAACTGATCCTCAAACAGAGTCCACAATTTTGCGGGATCATTCTGGTCATCACATGATAAACCGGATGAATTGATTCTCTTCAAACCTTCATTACCTATTGCAATTTTAATCTTTGTCGCTTGCTTAATTGGGTCAGTTATGCCATGGTCCAGAAAGCATAATTCTATTCTTTGTCGAAATAATTTAAACTCTTCGGCAGTATTGCCTACCTTCCAATCCATTTCTGGGAATCGAGCCATTGTGAAAGGGGGGCGGAAAGAGTACTAATCTTATTATAAAATTGTATACTTTAATAACCTATATTTAAATATATCAAAATGTATGTGGGGCTTCTTTTATGAACCAATATATATTATATAAAATGCACTCTTACTAACAATAACAAAGTACTTATTAGTTTAATTCCTTACCAAAAGTAATATTGTACCAACAATATTAATCCAATATAGTTATTTCCAAGTAATCAGCAAACAAATCAATATTAAAATGCTATAAAATGAATATCACCAACTACCGATTTCAATTACAAACCAAGCAACACAACTATAGTGCAACCGTAATTAATATCAATAAAAATGATGAATCTGGGACAGAGACTAATATTTAGAATAAGCACAATAAAAATGAAAGTTGCGTTTCATTAAGCTTGAATAAAAATTCAAAATTTTGTCAAACAACACAAATATGAATCAAATATGAGAATAACAATACTCTCACTGTCTTACACTTGTGTAGTATATAAACTAACCAGGCAAACTTTGCAACTTATATCTCTTCATCAAAATCATTCATGTGCGTAAAAACAAATAATTGATTAAGATATCCTTTTCAATGATATCAATAACAGAGTATCAATAATGCAAAGATATTAATGACTAAAAATAATAATTGAGTCCGAATATTTTTCTCATAAATAATGAGTCATATTATCTGAGGCAGATATTAAATTAGAGTTCTGCTGCCTTTTGTTTTCTTATTCAACTGTCTTGTCTATTTCATTTATAATATTCTTACTCACTATTAAACTAAAGGTCTCGTTAGCGTCTCTCATATCAGGAAATTCTCGATTTCTCTTGTTTTTAAAATTAATTTCAATGTCCGCTGACTGAGCTCCGTCTCGGCTATCGTACTGCTAGTAGAGTGCACTTCCGTCCGTCACGCTAGTCCGTCGCCGTCGGCAGCCTTGCCCAGACCGTCCCGATGCTTGATTTCTCCCGAAGCTGGCTCAGCTCTGCCGATTGTGATATCCTTCCGCGATACGGCTTCCGCGATGCGATCCGTGATACTATAGCGATGTGGTATCGTCGATCCACTCTAGCTCTGGTCGCGTTGATATTGGTCGATGTACGTACGTGTACTAGGCGCCAAAACTGCATAAGTGACGAACAGTTAGGCTTGAATCTAGTTGTAAATGTGCGCCGGAGAGCGTTCATAAAACTCACACATTACGAAAGATTGCTTAAAGGGATCTAGTAACTTTGTTGACATGTGCAAAAAGTGATGAAGGGTTGATGCAATGTATAGTGTTGTTATCTCATATGTCCACAGGGTATTGTGTGAAAATTTCAAGTCAAATGGACATTGCATGGCCAAGTAATGAGCGAAAATGCAAAGTGATATTGGGTGATATTCACTAACTCACTGCATTCACTTTGTACAGGGATGAAAAACTCGCCCGGAGTTTTTCTTATCTGAATACTTCAATCGTACATATCTTTGTAACGAAAGGGAAATTTGAAAAACCGAAACCTGTCCCACTATTTTATTGTTAATACGAATACAACAAGTTATGAGGGAACCGCTAGAACGAAAATTTTATTTTGAGGATTTGGACAATGTTACTAAGTCCCTTTAAGTGTGTGCTGGAAAGCGCTCATAAGACTCACACACTGGATTCACTTCACGTACGCGTAAACTGTAATTGCGAAGCGTCCAAATAACAAACTTCGGGTGGTAATTTGACTTCATAAATGCAACCGCATAGCGTCCAAAAACATGCATTCATGTGTAAAAGAAATTTCGAACGGAACCTTGTCCTTGAGTTGCGTCCGCAAAACGTCCAAATTGTAGATAACAATATGACGGTATCGTCCTTGTATGTTCAGTTGCTGTGGCTGCGCGTAACTCGGCTCAGCTAGCTATGCATATCGTATGCGTGTATCCGCAGTGCAGTCTCACCAGCTAGGTTGACTTATCCCGTTCCGAACTTCCGAAAATTGCTTATTTTGCGTTTGAATTTAATGTCCGTGAGGAAGATCCCAACTGCTTGCCACCATGTTGCGTTATCTGGTCATGTCCTTGATATATATAACGCACTGTCAATACTTAATTGAAGACAATTCTAGTCAGTTCTATTTGATATGCATGCTGCTCGAGGTGAGGTTTATTGGGCGAGCGCCGAGGTGCGTTCGCTTAACAATGTACATGCGCGTAACATATAGTTCCATCTATGTGTACTGATTACTAATGAAACACATTATACAACAGGTATGCCTCCCCCCCCCCCCCCCCCCCCCCCCGTACATTTGAAAGTGGAGGTGATTGTCTCTTCCACTTCTTAATACATACATTATGTATGTTTGATTCCATAGCTTCAACTACGTATCATATAATATTACTGTCTAGGATATGCACCAAATCAATCCACTACCAGTTGTCCCCCCATCCCCCACCCTCCCCCACCCATGCATTTGAAAGTGGAGGTGATTGTCTCTCCCACTATTTAATATGCATAAATTATGTATGTTTGATTCCATAGCTTGAACTACGTATCATATATAATATTACTGTATATAGGATCATATGCACAACATCGGTCAACTACCAGCTGTGCCCCCCCCCCCCCCCCCCCGCCCCATTGACCCTCGCTCCGCCACTGGTCAGATGAATTGGGCTAATTGTCCAGGGGGTAATCGTCCGGGGGTAACTATCTGGGGGATAGTTGTCTAGGGGGGTAATATTCCGGGGGGTAGTTGTCTTGGGGGTAATAATCCGAGGGGTAATTATCCGGGGGGTAGTTGGCCGGGGGGTAGTTGTCCGGGGGGTAGTTGTCCGGGGGGTAGTTGTCCGGGGGGTAGTTGGCCGGGGGGTAGTTGTCCGGGGGGTAGTAGTCCGGGGGGCAATAGTCCGGGTGGTAGTTGTCCGGGGGGTAATAGTCCGGGTGGTAGTTGTCCGGGGGGTAGTTGTCCGGGGGGTAGTTATCTTGGGGGGTAGTTGTCTTGGGGGGTAATTGTCTTGGGGGGTAGTTGTCTTTGGGGGTAGTTGTCTTGGGGGTAGTTGTCTTGGGGGGTAGTTGTCTTGGGGGGCAATTGTCTTGGGGGGTAATTGTCCTAGGGGGGTAATTGTCCGGGTGGTAGTTGTCCGGGGGGTAATTGTCCTAGGGGGGTAGTTGTCCGGGGGGTAATCGTCCGGGGGGTGGTTGTCCAGGGGGTAGTAGTCCTAGACGAGTTCGAGGCCGTTTTTGTCATTAAACTATTATTACATGTATTTAATGGAAGTGTTTTTTTCTTTCAAGTTGTCTTGTCATTGTTTTTGTGTGGTTGTGTTCATTTCCGATATGTTTATGGAGGGAACGGTAAGATTTGTAAGATTTTATTGACTCTATCGACCCCCTTCCGGGGCATGAGAGTACAAACTTTTTTTTTTTTTTACAATATACAACAATTCAAAAACAAAACATGCAACAACAATGTAACATTAAACATATCTACAAATTCAGCCTTTCTGGGCAATTTACCCTTCTGCCACTTCGTGTTACTATTGGTGCTCTATTTCTCATATCATTAACAAGACAATCCTCATCAGAATATGTTTTCAAGCTAAATTTTAACATAATAACTCTAACAAAAAATGCTAACTTCTTTAACTGGCAACGGTAACACTACTCATGACCTTCGAATCTCTGAAATGAAATGAAATGAAATGAAATGAAATGAAATGAAATGAAATGAAATGAAATGAAATGAAATGAAATGAAATGAAATGAAATGAAATGAAATGAAATGAAATGAAATGAAATGAAATGAAATGAAATGAAATTTATTAATATCCTTTCACCCTTAACAAGGGTATTGAAGATAACAATATAAGAAATGTCTCATTGAATAATGTCACATAGTTATATACAATATGCACAAAGTATAATCATATAATATTTACAAAGTATAATGAAAACATCTAATATTTACAAAGTAATGTTCTCTAATTGTAAGTTTGTTATAAATTGATATGCAGGTGATGTAGTAATCAATAAATTAATTAAAGGCACTAAATTAATTAGTTACAAATTATTTCAGTTTCAGATTTATCACTGTGAAAATCAAAAAAAAATTATTTTACACTTAATGTTTGATTTTCAATATTGAAATACAAGCAGTGATAATTCTTTGTCGTATGTACAATAATATACAAAAATATACACAATATTTATTTAAATCTGTCCATAATGATGCTGCAGAATTTGGATAGCTTCAACAATGTCGACGGCAAAGGGGAATTAAACAATTTATACATTTTGATAGTGTCCGGCCGTTTTTTAAAGTAGTTATCGAGGAATTTCTTCCTTGCTAGTTCAAATTCCGTACATTCAAATAGGTAATGGAATTCATCCCCAAGTTTAGAATGATTGCACAAAGTACATAATCGTTGTGATCTATCCACGTTTGAATATCTACCGGAAACAATTGGCAGACGATGATTTCCACATCTAAATTTACAAATTATTACTCTATGCTTAAATGGTAATTTCATGAGGCATTTTTCGAAAGTACATGTTTGTTTAAAAATGCGATAATTCAAACAATGTGAATTACGGTTTACTTCATAATGCCAATTTTGAGAGTAGACGTCATTTAACCGTTGTTTTATTGTCAATTCAAGCCACTTTGGGTCTTTGCTCTCTATGCTATCCCATAAATACGACAATCCCAGTTTATCTATTGAATTCTTTATCTTGACTAACCAAGGGGAACGGTATATATCAAGATTAAACATCATTTTCATTATGTCATAAACAATGTGTGATAACTTTGAAGTTTTACTTATAACAATCCTTATCCAAAATAATAACACTCTCATTTCAATATCTTTCAAAATACTATGCTTTCCTAATTCGCCAAATGCCATACAATTTCCACTACTTTTATTGATTTTTAGTAATTGTTTATAAAAGGTAATTTGAAAGTGTTCAATTTCTTTTAAATTTTCCTCACAACCCCAAACTTCGCTTCCATATAAGAGAATAGGATTGACAAGTTTTTCAAAAAGATCCAATTCAATATCTATTGGTAAACTAAGCGATTTTGATTTTGCTCTTAAACTAAACATCGCCTTTCGGGCTTGAATAATTTGTTTATTTTGAGCCTTCTTAAAATGATTATTGTAATTGAATGTTGTTCCAAGGTATACATAATGATCTACTATTTCTAAAATGTCATTTCCCAAACGAAAAACAGGTAATTTCCTGATTTTTCCACGAGAAAATATTACCACTTTAGTTTTGTTAGTATTAACTTTCAAGGACCATTTATTACAGTATCTATTAACATTATCTAAAGCAATTTGGAGATCATTTTCAGACTCAGCAAAAATTATAGTGTCATCTGCATATAAAAGAGTGAACAACTTAAAAAACACATTTACACCTTCATCACGTACTTTCTTTTCAATGTTACGAGGGAGCAAATTAACACCTTTGCAGTTTTCTCGTAAGGTTGATTCAAAATCATTTATAAACATTGCAAATAGTAAGGGCGATAGGTTATCACCTTGTCTTACTCCTACATTACATTCAAATAGGTCGGAACGTTCTGCGTTACTTCGAACATATGACTTGGCGTTATTATACATATCTTGAACAAGTGCAAGGATTACTTGTGTCCAAGGATTACTTGTGTCCAAAAAATAAGCGCGTTTAATCTCATGCGCGCGCAAAGTTTGCTAAAAGCGCGCGATATCTACACCCGTTATGTAATCAATTAAACTAATTTGCTTTATATTATGTAATCAGCTCAAATTATCACAATGGCGGCACATAGAGCGAAAAACTTTACGGAGGATGAAACGCGCCGATCATCATAGTGCAAGAAGCGACGAGGCAGAAATAAACGATAATCGGTAAGTTTAGCCCAACACTGACAAAGGCAACGAAAAGTAAGGGCGGCCATGCGCGTGTTGATGCTCGTGGGGGATACGTGCTCCAAGAAGCGCTGCCATAGCTTACTTTTCGATTCAAGTCACGGAGATAAAACTGCTACTAAGTGATTTTAAATTCTGTTGTAAGTTTTATCTTAAAATTCTTTTCAGAATACCGATTTGCCTCATTTGCATAACATTTGCATATCTTCCATGGCAACTACAATAAATTTTAGTGCTGGCTAAAAATTTGTAGTGACGTAGATAAAAAAAAAATCGCAGAGTTTCAGAATACCGATTTCCTAATTTTTTTTTTAGTAACGTAGATACAATAAATTTTAGCTTAAAATCGTTTTCAGAATACACCCCCTGGTGAACAATAATAAAGCAAAGTGGTGCATTTTGAAAAACTAGTATGACTTTGAGTGGGTATGATTGTGGGTAATACATTGTGATATAAATAAGTACCCATTATTTTGCGCAGTCGTTTTTTGCTTGATTGTATACCCTAAACAATTATGTGTGATTTATATATATATTTTTAAAGATTTAAATAAGATCATGAAAGCTTCGTTATACTATTATCGTAATTGTAAATAACTTATAACAAATAACAAATAACATATATATCAGAGGGTGTCTGAACGATTTTGTGAAAACAGTTGTTTTTCGCTTATTTCAATATATTTACAGCACATTAGTAAGAAATAACTACCAAAATGTCATATTCCAAATTTCAGAACTTACAATTTTTTCAGCATTGAGATATTTCCAGTTAAAGTTTGCCAAATATTCAGATTTTCGCCTATGGGAGTATTCCAGATTTCGTGTCACAATTTACATGTGTGCGAGCTGCAAGATCTACGTGTTTTCAGCATAGCACCACCATAGAGACGAGGCGGGGCATGCAGCGCGTGATAGGCAAATTAGCGCGTAGGTTGTTAGGGTTGCTGAGCTATCGCCGAAACCTTATGCCTCATTATAATACGCGTACGTATAGTGCATGCACGCTCGCCTGATAGCTCTAGCTAGCATGCGAGCCGCCGTAGCTCGCGGGCCGGGCGGCACGGCGCGGAGGCGACGCGTCGACGATCGCATGGCAGCAGCCGCTGCTTGCTTTCAATTCTCGAGAGACTCGATCGCCAGGTAGGCCAGAGCGGCTCGGCTGGCATGGCTGGCCATGGCCAGCACCTAACCGAAAACAGTCTATCTTTTCAGTCCCTAATCGTAACCTAATTTTTTTTATAGGAAAGTGTTCGCATAAACAATTTCGAACTTTTGGAATACGAAATTCGAATTTACATTGATTATGAAATATCCTTTGCGAATTAATCACCTAAATTATGATAGAATGCAAATACAGTAGAATATCAAAGGTACTATGAACTTTAAAAATAGCAATGACATAATATTAATTTTACGGTCTGGTAATGAGACCATGCACCTAACCGAAAACAGTCTATCTTTTCAGTCCCCAATCGTAACTTTTTTTTTTTAGGAAAGTTCGCATAAACAATTTCGAACTTTTGGAATACGAAATTCGAATTTACATTGATTATGAAATATCCTTTGCGAATTAATCACCTAAATTATGATAGAATGCAAATACAGTAGAATATCAAAGGTACTATGAACTTTAAAAATAGCGACGACATAAAAAGAATGTTACGGTCTGGTAATGAGACCATGCGTGTTTTGTAACAAGTCTTGTCCGCTTACTCTCGATCTCTTTCATCCTCTCTCTTTTATTACGCTCAGCTCAGCTCAGTCAGCTGTTTTCATCCACTGTGCTATTTGCGTGCATGATGCAGCACGTCACACATGTGCAACTGGTATCATTGCACGTAACCCGTGTTTTCTAAATGCTTCTACCAGTACCAGTTCTCGTCAGTCGTTTCCCGCATCTTCAGGGAGATGTCGAGGATTACAATGGCTTATTAATTCATTATTCGAAATTTGATTTGTACAATGCATACATGTTTTACATTTAGAGCTGGCAACGTGGGGAACTCAAGAGCGATATTGGCAAGATAAGGTGAACTAGTATACTCTGTTATTAATGCATATTGACTATACTTGTGTTGTGATTTGAATTGAATGCTTGCGAGTTGTGAAGTGAACGTGATTGGTATGTCTTTCGACATAGCAATGCACCTGTAATGTAGGATGCACCATGAACTAATATGGGCTTTCGGTGCTGTTCATGGTAGATGCTGTACATGGTAGATGATGTGAAATGGTTGCAAATGGCTTTCACCTGAAGGTTTGATAGTTTCTCTATTACTTGGCAGTGAATTGAAAGTATCTACATTTGATTTTTTTCTTCAAAATTGATAAAACGTTTGGCTCATTCACATGATTCAGATTGTCTCAATGATTAAATACATGAGGAATGTTTTACTTAGTTTTTTTTTTAATGTAATGATTTATGAAATAATTTTTGGTTGCAGTCATAACTAATTATTTTCATGTTATCATTGTCGTCCATTCTCACTTCATTCATTACTTTATAAGAAAATCAATGTTAATACAAACAAATATTTTAAAGAATGCCATGCCTTGTAAATGCCTCCTTTAAAAAAGGTTCATTCATTTCATCAAATCATCACAACCCATTCAAGTGTCATATACACCCCTATTATCATAATCATCTTGCGTGTTATCACCATCATGTTGACCATGATTTATTACCAGCATCAACATTACCAGTGTTATCATCATCATCACCATCACCACCACAGGCACATAGATATATAAAAAAAAAAAACACAATGCATTGGGAGGGGGGAGCATTGTTAACAAACAATTCTCCCCCCCCCCCCCCAATGCATTGCAAGTGTTTTTTAAAATAAATCATCACCTACACCATCATCTTCGACACCACCATCACATTCACCACCATCACCAGAATTCTACCAATTTTAAGGGACAGTATGGCTTTGAGAGATAAAATTGTAATGAAGAATTTGAGGGGGGACAATATGATTTTAAAGACAAAATAAGCTATGTGATCAAAATTGGCTGAAATATGTATGATAAAGGATTGGATTGATTACATGTTATTTGATGAATTATTTTTTCAGTATTTTGAAACCTGAACATAGTGGAACAAATAGCCAACTGCCTAACGTCCATCTCACGTGTCAACTTTTGGAAATGAAAACCAGTCTTCAGAGTTGGCAGTTGGGACGTCTTGCCACAATTTAAGAATCGTTTACATATTTTTGAATGAAAATTTGACCAGAGCTGTATTGTCCCTTAAAGCAGAAACATAATTTCATTATTAAAGTATCACTTTGCAATCCGTAACATACATCCATGATTGACTAAAATGAAAAGATTAGTAATGAAAGTTAATGTTTTTTTCTGATTTTATTTCAGACAGATGCTGATGAAAAAGGTATTTTCACTCCGTTTACCAAACAAAGTATAACGCGCGAGTCTTACAACACATATTAATTATCTCCCAACAATAAGTGCAAATAGCCTACAAGTATCACATTACACTGTACGCATACATCATATATCTCAATACACATATTCTTATTCCATATTTATCATATCAAAAGGTTTTCAATGGTTTCATCATCAGTCATATTCCAAGTCCTTCTTAAGTACTTCACTTAAGCAAAGTTAACCACTCTGACTCTGGTTATGAGTCCAACGTCTCTTCACTATAAAGTCTTTAAAGTCAACATGTCAATCAGACATTTACTCATAGTTTTACATCACCGTTGGGTTGCCGTGACCGCGATATCGTCCGAAGCGTCGTTCGTCGTCCTGCGAATGTCCTTACGCGCTCGAAGTCGTCAAGCAGGTCTTCGACGATTCAAGGAAGCGCCTTTGTCGTCACCTGAAGAACATTCGTCTATTAACACTTACAAGTGCTAATGTCAAGAACACGTTATAAAGTATATGGTGTTCACGACCACTACGCTGGAATAAACCAGGGCAAAACCTAATTGAATACAGTCACACTGTGACAGTGTCCACTCTATTAATAGTGTCTTTTTGCACGGCGACGGGAGTGCTGACTACGGGGGATTTAAATCAGCTGTGACCGTCTCTGTCCTCTGGCTACCGTCGCGATCTATTTGCAGTTTCACAGTGAAGAATACGCGGAAAGTCGCCTTCCTCGAGAGACCAAGTGCGCTGATTGGCTGACCCATTGAAGTAAGGGCTAACCAGACCGCTCCATAGTCGCTGTAGGGCAATTCCACGCCAAAGTGGACATTTGACCAAAAATTTTACAAGCATTTTTATGATACAAATTTGGTATCAAATCAAAGCTTAAATTCTATATTTTTGGAATTCAATGAGAAAATTTTAGTTTTACATAATTTTAGTTGTTTTTTTATAATAACTTTATAACCATAATTGAACCCCACAAATTTGACATTTTTGTGAAAAAGTGTTTTGATCCTGTGTTTATTTTATATTTCCCCAGTTAAGCCGAAAAACCATTATTCTGACTCCTGAGATATGACCATTTCGTAAAATAGTAAATTTGTATGATTTATTTGATTTGTTATGCTTCAATGACTTCTTATTTTCAGCCTATGAAAATGTCCTTCCGTTACCGAAAAATCAATATTTTTAATTTTGTGACTCACATAATTGTTAGAGAGCAGACCAATCTTCAGTGCAAAGCAAGTTCAAGTAGGCCTTCCCATTGCTAACAATTGTATTACTCATTGTTTCTTCGTTAATTAATAAATAACAAAAGAAAATGTCCTTCCGTTACCATACACATGGTAACAGATGGACAAGGTACCTCATATTACATATTATGACAAAATTTATGTTCAAAAATTTGTCTCTCATATATGAAAACCCAAAATAATGAGACAATACCTGCAATGGCCAGCTATCAGTGGCGTAGCGTGGTCAGACTAGTAATTTTCTGTGTTTCAACCAATCAGATTTGCGCATTTAGAACATTTGATCTGGCTCACAATTGACTTTATCTCTTTCTGCAACAGGGCCCTTGTACCATGATGCCATTTGTTTGGATTTCTATTGTATGGGGATTAGTAGGTCTATTTAACTGTGGTGAGCCAGGGTGTGAATAGGCCCTGATCATGACTTTGAATAGGTCTTTTTTTATACAATACACCCCTATAGAATTCTTGGACATGGGTGTAGGTCTAAAATAATTAAATTTTACATGAAATTTGCAAACTAAAAACAAGGCTGTAGAAAAAGCAAGAAATAACATATCTCCAATTCTTTCATATGTTGTAGAAATTATATCGAGCCAAGATTTAAGCAAAAAAAATTCTCAAAATTATTTGATCCACGAGGTAAAACGGAAGGTCAAAATCTAAGGTCAAAGGTTATCGTATCCAAACTCGCTCATGCATGAACACAAATGGCATAAATGGATTGCAGATAACATCCCCAGTCCAATGACACCTTTACAAAATAAATTGATCCAACGGTTAATGGACAATGGCCATTTGAAAAATGGTGCCCACGCCCATTTCTTACAAAACTTCCCCCATAAGAATCGACCATAGCGCCAAAACCATTGGGCGGATTGGGCTAAAACTTAAATATTTGCGCTTTTAAAGGTTGAAATATCATACATACCAAATATTAGCAAATTTGAAGGGGGCTGCGATGAAAATTTTCACTTTTTTTTAAAGGTGATTTGACATGGAATGACCCTACTGTGTCATTATCATACATTATAGTCCATTATGTCCTTCCGTTACCGAACATTGGTCCGCTTTGTGTGAAATAACTCAAATATCTGCGGACAAATTTTAATCAAAGAACAAGTAAATTCTTCTTAACCCTTCAGATAATGAAATGTGTACCCTTAAAATATTTTGTATTATTTAATATCACAGAGTTTTAGTTAAAACTGATTTGATAACAAAACATTGTCCATTTTGGTGTCCTTCCGTTACCGACCTCATTTGTATGCATATTCAATATTGTGCGGAGATTAAAAAAAAAAAAAAATTATGGGACCTTAAAACTGTATGTTTTGGAAGTATTGTTATCAAAATAGACTGTTCTAACAACACAAGTATTTAAAAATGTCTTTCTTAAAGTTGACAATTTGTGTCTGAGTGTCCTTCCGTTACCACGGATTGACCATGAATAAGAGCCATTGGAGCATGAAATATAGTAAGAAAAAAATAGAAATGTAAATGCTTGTGATGTCCATATGCTATCTATGATACAAACTCATTTTAGACCACAAAAGAGATGTTTCCTTCTCATAAATGGTCTTTAAATTTCAAAATTAATTTTATTGTACAATTCCAATAGACTTTTCAGAGGTCCTTCCGTTACCGTCCTTCCGTTACCGAACACTGGAGTAATTAATTTCTCATAATTAATATACCAATGTAGATATTTTTCTTAAAAGGTGGTGTTAAACTCTGTGAACATGAGGAAATTGACTAGTAGCCAACTTAACATGATAAACCTCGTAACTTCACGGAGATTGGGTCATAACTAAAAAAATTGAAAATCCATGTCCATTTTGGCGTCCTTCCGTTACCGGCCTCATTAGTGTCCATATCTAATTTACATAATGCGGTCAAAATTTTAGAAATAGTGGAAATCAAAGGTGTCCCAACAAGGATCAAAGACATGTCATTTAGAATAAGAAATCAAAAGTAGGATCCTGGAATTATTTGATTGAAGTTCCAAAATTGTGTCTGAATGTCCTTCCGTTACCGTGGAATTGCCCTGTACACACTACGCTATTTCGGCCAACTACCGTCTATTATAAGTTATAGAAATGAAGATCAATTCCTTACTCATGTCTCGACCCTAATGCTCAGTATTTGTAGGTAGTCCACCTTTGGGTTCCCCTTTCTCTTCATTGAAGAATAACAGTAGCTCTATCCTCACTGATCTTTGTGGAAAGATTCCTTTATTTTTGCATCTTAGAACCTCGAAGGGTCGACTGAGAATCTTTCTCAGGGGGGTATTTTACAAAGCTTCTAAGTTAAAATTAAATTCTACGTTAGACTTACAATAATGGAAATTTTAAACTTGAGCTTAAAGCTATGTATTACAATACATACCTTTCTTACCAAAGTGAGAACTTTCATCTGGCTAAAGTGTTCGGGGCACGGTCCCCCAATCTCCTTGTTCCGCCGTTAAATAAATGACCTTTAGCTTACATTTACCAAGTTGGCGTGCCATTATCCATGTTTCGGGTTTAGTTCGGTTCTTATCTATAATACGTGTATATAGTTTCTATAAGTATGTCATTAATCACATTTATAAATTGATCCATTCTATTTCCTTCTAGAGTCCAGTTCGGCACAATTGTAGCCATAGTGAGTGGTTACTTTAAAAGGTAGATGAATTTTCGGCTACCATTTTAAATAAAAATGTAATGTATACCGAGCCTCTTATAAATTATAGAAATGAAGATCAATTTCTTACTCATGTTTCGACCCCCATGCTCAGTCTTTGTAGGTAGTCCACCTTTGGGTTCCTTTCTCTTTCCATTGACGAATAACAGTAGCTCTATCCACACTGATCTTTGTGGAAAGATTCCTTTCTTTCTGCATCTCAGTTAGAATCAATAATAAGGGTCGACTAAGAATCTCTCTCAGTGGGGTATTTCACAAAGCTTCTAAGTTAAAATTAAATTCTAAGTTTGACTTACAATAATGGATAGCCATTATTTGATTTGTGACCTTTGTACATTCATATATTTGATATACAACATCAAAGTGTGTTTAAAGATATATGTGAGTATTTGTCAAGGTCCACTTTAGTGACTAAAACTATGATATTATCACAATAACCTGGTAATAAATGACTATTCACGCTCCAATGAAGATATAAATCCGAAATAATACGTTTATAGAGTGAATTTTAAAGGGACTTAGTAACATTGTCCAAATACTCAAAATCCAATTTAAATTCTAGCGGTTCACTCATACCTTGTTGTATTCTCATTAACAAAAAAAGCATGGGACAGGTTTCGGTTTTTTAAATTTCCCTTTCGTTAAAAAGATATTTACGATTGAAGTGTTCAGATGTCAAATTATCCAATGGATCGTCAGAACCGTGTACAAAGTGAGTGCAATGAGTTAATGAATGTCACTTTGCATTTTTGCTCATTACTCGGCCATATAAAGTCCATTTAATTTGAAATTTTCACACAACACCCAGTGGACATATCAGATAACAATAAACATTGTATCAACCACTCATCGCTTTTTGCCCATGACCACAAAGTTACTAGATCCCTTTAATGCAAACTACGTGTTCGACTGCAAACGATTCACAACTATGAGAGTATTATAAAGGGAATAATTCAAATTTCACATGTTTTATTAAATTAACTTGCAAATGGAATCAAAACCAACCAGAACCCTCGCAATGTGTCACTTCGGGAAGTACCAATACTCAAGTATATCTTTAAATGGATAACTTTTTTTATTTTTTTATTGTCAATGAAATTTAATACTTCTCATTGACGTATAAATTCAGTACAATTCTCAAATTTTGTTAAAAGTTTCCGTTTAATAGTTTTCATTCCGAGACTACAAATTGCTTTCGATAATTTTGAGTTTAACTTAAAATCTGTGTGAAACACTCATGGGTCGTCTCCATTAAATAACTAAGGTCGGTTCAAATTGTTTTAACCCTTTGTCAGTTTTTTTGCAGTGGCAAAATAGTAAGTGCTCTCTATGAAATCACTTTAAAATTGAGCTTAAAGCTACGTATTATAATACATACCTTTCTTATCAAAGTGAGAACTTTCACTTGGCTAAAGTGTTCGGGGCACGGTCCCCCAATCTCCTTGTTACGCCGTTATATGAATGACCTTTAGCTTACATTTAACAAGTGGGCGTGCCATTATCTATGTTTCGGGTTTAGTTCGGTTCTGATTTATAATACGTGTATATAGTTTCGAATTCTATAAGTATGTCATTAATTATATTTATAAATTGATCCATTCTATTTCCTTCTCCTGTCCAGTTCGGCACAATTGTAGCCATAGTGAGTGGTTACTTTAAAAAAGGTAAATTATTTTTTGGCTACTATTTTAAATAAAAAATGTAAGGTTTACCGAACCTCTTATAGTCCAGTCAATCTAGCAAATATTAGGGGGTAACCTCGGCAAAATTGCAACACAGGATTTTTTTCTCGGAATTCTGTTCAGGAAACTCCCCTTAACAACCAAAAAAAAGTCCTAAGAAATCGAAGCTGCGGAAAGTGGTTTAATTTGCATTATAAAGAAAATTAGCAAATTTGCATAATTATGAAATAAGGTCAGGGGTCATTTTCTATCTAGGAATAGTACGCTAGTAATTAAAAGCTGAAGTATCTTTGATATACATTTAGAACATGATTAAAGAAAAAAAACACTATAATTATTGCTTATTAGAGGCTGTAGCCAATGAAAACCAATAATATTCATAAATATGCAAATTAGGAAGCAGCCATCTTGGATTTCAGGGTTTTCTCCATATGGCACTCGAAAACGAGCACCGGAAATAGATTCCTTGCCCCAAAATACCTTAGAATATTGGTTTTAATTACTAGCGTACTATTCCTAGATAGAAAATGACCCCTGACCTTATTTCATAATTATGCAAATTTGCTAATTTTCTTTATAATGCAAATTAAACCACTTTCCGCAGCTTCGATTTCTTAGGACTTTTTTTTGGTTGTTAAGGGGAGTTTCCTGAACAGAATTCCGAAAAAAAATCCTGTGTTGCAATTTTGCCGAGGTTACCCCCTAATATTTGCTAGATTGACTGGACTATAAGAGGTTCGGTAAACCTTACATTTTTTATTTAAAATAGTAGCCAAAAAATAATTTACCTTTTTTAAAGTAACCACTCACTATGGCTACAATTGTGCCGAACTGGACAGGAGAAGGAAATAGAATGGATCAATTTATAAATATAATTAATGACATACTTATAGAATTCGAAACTATATACACGTATTATAAATCAGAACCGAACTAAACCCGAAACATGGATAATGGCACGCCAGCTTGTTAAATGTAAGCTAAAGGTCATTCATATAACGGCGTAACAAGGAGATTGGGGGACCGTGCCCCGAACACTTTAGCCAAGTGAAAGTTCTCACTTTGATAAGAAAGGTATGTATTATAATACGTAGCTTTAAGCTCAATTTTAAAGTGATTTCATAGAGAGCACTTACTATTTTGCCACTGCAAAAAAACTGACAAAGGGTTAAAACAATTTGAACCGACCTTAGTTATTTAATGGAGACGACCCATGAGTGTTTCACACAGATTTTAAGTTAAACTCAAAATTATCGAAAGCAATTTGTAGTCTCAGAATGAAAACTATTAAACGGAAACTTTTAACATAATTTGAGAATTGTACTGAATTTATACGTCAATGAGAAGTATTAAATTTCATTGACAATACAAAAATAAAAAAAGTTATCCATTTAAAGATATACTTGAGTATTGGTACTTCCCGAAGTGACACATTGCGAGGGTTCTGGTTGGTTTTCATTCCATTTGCAAGTTAATTTAATAAAACATGTGAAATTTGAATTATTCCCTTTATAATACTCTCATAGTTGTGAATCGTTTGCAGTCAATGCATATAATTAGCATAATTTTATTATTTACCTAATTTGCATATTCCCCCAAATTGAGTATATTGGGAACCCGGAAAATAAAAATGACGTGAAATACCACTTTTCCAAGGTTTTGGGGGGCAGGAAATCCATTTATGATACTTAATTCGACGTATCACCTTGGCAACCCACATAAATCCAAGATGGCCGTCTTTGGTATTTTAAAGGAGATAATGCTATTTGCCACTTTAACGGCATTTTTTTTTAGAGCATAATTTATTCACTGTTAGCACATTGCAATTTAAGTATTCCGATTGCTAATTCGAATAATGGAAGTGGTGTGGCAAGATCGGTAGAGCGCGTGCTTTCTGAGTTCGAACCCTGCTCGCTCCGTTTGCCCTTCAGCAAGGCATTTAATCCACATTGCTGCTCTCTACCCAGGTGTATAAATGGGTACCTGGTCAGGTGAAAATTAGCTTGGTGCACCTATAGGGTTGCCCGCCGCTAGTATGCTCCCCGGAGAGTTGAGAATGTGTGCAAGATAATTGTGCGGGTCTGAACTGTACCAAATGACCAGGGATAATAATAAGCGCTTTGAGCACCTTATTAGCTGGATATTGCGCTTTATAAATATTCAATATTATTATTATTTATTAAAATTGAGAGTCCAAAAATTATAATATTGTTCTAATATAACCAAAAGAATGAAGCTGTGTATCATTACATGTGAAATGTGGGGAGCAGCCATCTTGGATTTAAGAAGGTTGCCATGGTGCTATATGGAAAATAAGTATAAAAATGGACTTGTTGCCCCCCAAAACCTTGGAAAAGTGGTATAACTTGTAATTTTTACTTTCCGGGCTCCCAATATACTCAATTTGGGGGAATATGCAAATTAGGTATATAACCCAATTATTCAAATTATATGCATTGATAGAGGTTTCCAAGGTGGCAACTAATCTGAAATAGCTTCACTACATATTTAGAACATGAAATAAAAATAATAATCCGGAATGATTGCTCATTAGAGGCTGTAACCACTTAAAACCAATAATATTCATAAATATGCGAATTAGGGGCAGCCATCTTAGCTTTTAGGGCGTTGCTTATACGACACATGCAAATGAGCACCGTTAATGGATGCCTTGCCCTAAAATTACCCTAGTATAATCGTTTTTATCAATATTGTGCTATTCCTAGATAGAAAATGACCCCTCACCGCGTTTCAGAAATATGCAAATTAGCTTAGTATTTATAATGGAAATTAAACCACTTTCTGTAGCTTCGATTTCTTAGGACTGACCTGAAAAATATAGGTGTTATCGTTTGTATTCACTCAACAAGTCCGTTTTTTGATAAAAATGTGCAATATTTTACTATTTTTGTGGACATTAATTTACATATTATGCAAATTATATGCAAATTATGTTGAACTGATATACGTGTCACCGTGTGTTATGGTATATTGGCTTTTGATACTAGATGTGCACACTATTCTGGCTATGATAGTGCATCTAGATTTTAAGCAATACATAACTTGATATTGATCCAATCAAACTATAGCTCATTTGCATATTATGCAAAGTACTTTCATGCTAACGTTTCGATTGAGTGCCACCCTAACCTGTTTCATATCTGAACTTAAAAATATAAAGGCTTTATCATTTGCATCCACTCGATCAAACCTAACCCTAGGTCTATTTTGTTCAACAATATGGAATATTTTATTTTTTGGCGAACCTAATTTGCATATTATGCAAATTATGTAGTCATTACAAGTACGGGTATGCGTTTATCGTGTACCTTATAATACTAATATTGGGTTGCCATACTTTTCTGGCGTCAATATAGTATATCAATATTTTTTAACAATTAATTTAATATTTTTACCTTTAAACAATACCTAATTTGCATATTATGCAAATTAAACCACTTTCCGCAACTTCGATTCCTTGGGACTTTTTTGGGGTTGTTAAGGGGAGTTTCCTGAACAGAATTCCGAAAAAAAAATCCCGTGTTGCAATTTTGCCGAGGTCAAGGCCATATATTGACTGG
>JBAMJV010002621.1:0-60507 GCA_037951105.1 Echinarachnius parma | reverse complement strand
TCAGCGATGGCTCTGATATGATACGGCTCAAATCCGCAGCATCCCCCGATGTATCTGACACCCATCTCGTGGGCCCGTCTGGCGAACTTCTGCACGTCGATCCGCGTCAGGGCGCGCGGCTCCATGGCTGGACGAAAGAGTATTCAATGGGAAGTGAATGAATGGATAATAACAGAGAAAATTTGGTTTAAGGGAGTGTTAATTTTTAAGTTGAAATAATTATATTGACACTGTTGTTCTGCTTATCATAGGCGTACCGGGGGGAGGGGGGGGGGGGGGGAGGGGGGGAGGGGGAGGGGGGAGGGGGTTCGAACATCCACCTTTGAAGAAAACATTACTGTTTTGGGGTCTCAAGTCCACTTTTTATCGGTCTCAACCATCATAACCAATGGTCTCGGAACCCCCCATCCCCTGAGGACACAACCTAACCAGTGGCTAGAATTCAACCCATCCTTTCCATCTCCATCTTATATAAGGGCAGATCGACTTCGAAGCGCCGAATCAGGACGCGGGGCTCATCAATGGCAGGACAACACAAAAATGATCAGGATGTAAATGAATGGATTAGTAAAGATAATTAAGAGGGTTTGATTATTTGGGGTTTGTTCGAATGTTGTTAGTGTCACCACTGTTCTGATTGATATGCGGCAGGATGCACAATACTCCTAGACGCTCCTAGACCATGTAAAGCCCTGGTCACAACCCACCGTGCGTGTTTTTAGTCCGTACGTTTTTTGGGGAGGCCACGGCCGCTACGTTTTTTTCTGAAAACGTGGGGAGGGAGTGGCAAGAGCAGGGAGGGAGTACCGTCAACGCACGGTGTAAGTGCGTGGCCCGCACGCCACGCCTGGCCGTGAGCGGTTGCGTGCATCGTACGTTGCGCACGTGGTAAGTGCGTTGTACGTGCTTACAACGTGCTTACAACGTACGGTCTCCGTGCGGTTGCCACGTTATCGTACGGAGGCCGTACTTACACGTGCTGCTCACGTACGGTGTCCTTACTCACTAAGTGCGTGCAAGTGCGAACAACCTTTTCTGCTCATATTATACTGCAGAAATCAGTGCGCACATCGTGCGTTGTAAGTGCGGAGCACGTGCTTACTCGGTACGGTCCACGTGAGTTCTGCGTGCTCATTGGACAGTTGAACTGGGGAAGTGCCGAGTAAGCACGGACCACGCACTTATCACGTGCGCAGCACGCACGTGCGCTCATTGGCTGTAGAACGCAGCGAAAACGCAGCGAACGCAGCGAAAGTTCCTCGTGCACTAAAAGTGCTACGTCGTGTCTGCGTGCTCCCAAATCCGTACTGAGTCGGTACTGAGTCGGTACTCACCACGTACGGATACCCAAATTTTGCCCACGTTTTTGCAAGTAGACAGCACGCACGGGGCACGCACTTGCAAGTACGGCGGGTTGTGACCACCGCTTAAAGCACGCAGAACTCACGTGGACCGTACCGAGTAAGCACGTGCTCCGCACTTACAACGCACGTTGTGCGCACTGATTTCTGCAGTATAATATGAGCAGAAAAGGTTGTTCGCACTTGCACGCACTTAGTGAGTAAGGACACCGTACGTGAGCAGCACGTGTAAGTACGGCCTCCGTACCATAACGTGTCAACCGCACGGAGACCGTACGTTGTAAGCACGTTGTAAGCACGTACAACGCACTTACCACGTGCGCAACGTACGATGCACGCAACCGCTCACGGCCAGGCGTGGCATGCGGGCCACGCACTTACACCGTGCGTTGACGGTACTCTCTCCCTGCTCTTGCCACTCCCTCCCCACGTTTTCAGAAAAACGTAGCGGCCGTGGCCTCCCCAAAAAACGTACGGACTAAAAACACGCACGGTGGGTTGTGACCAGGGCTTAAACTAGACAAGATGTGGGGCCCCATTGCTGGGTGAAAATTATAAATGGGAATATTAAAGGAAATTCAGAGGTTTTTGGTGAATGGTTAATGACTTTTGTTGGATATTTACAATGAAATGTCAGTGCCAAAGCGAAGGGGAATTCTTGTGGCGTATAAACTTAGATATTTCGAAGATTAGATAGCTAAAATGATAAATAAATTGTATTGACTGTGGCGTGGCACAATAATTTGAGAAAAAAACAACAATACAAACATTAAGGGATTTTTTTGTTTTAAAAAAAGAGAGAAATACAATATTGTGTGTGCCCCCAATTAGTACGACCACGCTATGCCATTAGACGTGTATTTACAAACGTAATTATAGGCCTGTATCTTATGGCCTCATCCCACTGCACCGTTCTCCTTCCGTTTCTTATCCAACCAAAATGTGGCGAAACGGTCAGTATCTAGCAAATGTTGAAGTTTCATGACGTTTTGTTCCGCAAAACGGAGCCGAAATAAACGTTTCCTACTAGTCCTCTCCGAACTTGGTCCGCGTCATTTCGTTTCCTGCAAGTACCTTCCGGATGTCAAACAGACAAGACACAGAATGAGAAACAGTGCTGTGGGACTAGGCCATATCAGGGGATACTAAAATGTCATACATACCAAAGGGGAATTCCGGTAGTGATGCGTATCCAAACGGTTCGTCAGCGAGCTCCTGTGTGTGGTACCCGACTGGCTGGACCATCAGGTAAGGGGTCAGTCCCGCTCCGTCAAGACCCTTCTTCATCTTGGCCATGACGGTCAGGGCGATGTCGGGATCGTAGCAACAGTTCATGCCTACGACGTCGGCGCCTGATCCGGAAGCGAAGAGAAAACGACGTTAGCTTAACTCAATTATCTAGTAACATGGTTTAGATGGTAGATAATCACAGGTGTCAATTATGTAATTCCCTCTTTGATCACTCTCGTTTAACGATAGGATTCGTGGGATTTGGTGCCATCTAAACCGGGCTAAAACCGTATCTCATGCATTTGAGCGATCGAATCTTGGGTTGCAGGGTCTATAACCCCCACTATAGGCACCATCAGACTACAACGATCACAACATCAACGTCACAACCTCAGATACACCCAACCATCATGCAGAGTCAATTTGCTACATCACTTACAGCATGCTTCCTAGAGCACTTTGTGTTTGGAACACTCACCTAAGCAGCGCTGTCTCAGCGAATTCATTACTTGGCTTTCGGGGCAGCGGCATTATCTCGCCATACAGATCATGGCGCGGCGCTCAAAGGGGTAGTTCAGTTTTGGTACATAGGGCGCTGCACAACACAATTTTTGTTGTGAGGTTATGACAAACTGAGTGTCGAATTTGAAAGAACATGCAATTTTAATGGCAGAATAAACATTATTTGGTCAAAATCGGTACAGAAATGGCTGAAATATCAATAAATATATCTGATCGTAATAAATTTGGGCCCCAAATTTATTCGATGATTAAAAAAATAAAATAAAAAATGCTAACACTTTTTCAAAAATGTTCAAAAGCGGTTTTTAAATAGTTGTTGATTATCTCTCTATTTAATCATTATTTCAACAAAACATCACATGCATAATTTTGTATGAAAAATGGTTGAAACCAATGCCTTTTTTAGAGAGCGCCCTCTTGTGTTTGAATGGCTCTTTTTGAATGATAACAGGCTTTTCACTTAGTCGTTTGTAATTTTGTATACCTTTCGAGCATGGTGGAGTTATTACTATTAGTTTATAATGTTACTGGGCAGGTTTTGGTTACTAAAGTTCAGCCTCACCAAAACTGCACTACCCCTAACCCTTCCGATTGATTGCTTGATTCTTATTTCCGTTTAAAAATCCGTTTAATGTTCCGTTTAAATATAACCAATACAATTACAGGTATTAACAGTTCACATTTTTAACCAACGACTCGATGGCCCAATTTCAGGTGTGCCAACTTGGCACTGTTCTTCCGCGCAAATTAATAAAAATGTTGCAAAGGAGTAAAGCACCTGCACCAACTGAACACCGCACACACGGGGAACCATCATAATCATGAAGCACCGTCACAAAACACAGCACAGCCCTTTCCAGGACAGTGTTCACACTTTGAGCCTGGGAAGAGAACCTCTTTAAGTTCCACCATTAAGGTACCTGCTTTTGCCATCCTGACAGCGGCCTGCGCAGGGTCCACTCCCATCTTGTCCCCTTTGGCACTGATCCTCATGGTGCATGCTACGGGCAGCCCGAATTCCTTCATGACCTCAATCGCCCACTCCGCCTCCTCAGTGTGCGCGAAAAACTGAGAGAGGACCACGCCAGGAATAAAAGGGAGAACACAAAATAATTTGATTTTTGTACAAGTATAATCATATCTGATAAAAGGATCTATTCATATTCACAGTTTCTAGATGATGTCTAAAAGTAATCTCTTAAAATCCTACGTAGTGGTTCCGACATAAAAACAATTACACGGAATATCCAAATGATTACGATAATAGTTTTTCTTTCAAAAATGCATCATAAATTATCATAAGAAAATATAACCCCAAATCCAAATTTGGAACGCTCCCCTTAAAAAACACACAAAAGGATTGTGACGGCAATGCCAGCGGAAGTTTGTATTTATCTGTTATAGAAATGCAACTTTCACCTGCAATGACGTCATTTCGCCACGCCCCTGAAATCGCAAAATTTTAAGGGACAAGGCTAGGCAAGTCACGGAAGGCTTTTAAACTGGTGGGGAAATGTAATGTTCTATTATTGTAGTCCTTTTTAAAAGAAACTCAGGCTAGATTACTGACAAAAAAACGGATATTTGAATGTAATATTAGGTAATTAATGTGGTTTGCCGGGCCAATTTAAGTCTTATCATATTGCCCTTAACACAAAAAACAACAACAACAACAACAACAACAACAATCAGAACAACAACAAAGAAACATCGTAGGACATAATTATTATACTTACCTCGCCAAGAAGGAAGTCCACTTTCTTGTTGGCAAAAATCTCGCACTGTTTCCGGAACTCTGCCTGGACCTCGTCTTTCCCTTTTCCTTTGAGGTATGCTTCAGAGCTGCTCATGCTCCCCGCCACCAGGGCGTCTCCCTCGTCGGCGACCTGACGGGCGAGATCGCACGAGGCACGGTTCACCGCCTTCCACTACCAGGTCGACAGGAGAATGACAGAAATAATAATGATGGAAATAATGATGATGACACTTTACATACACCATGAGCACACTGTGAAATTACTGTGATACAACACAGTGTGCGCAGACTATTTCACACACTGCATGCAGTGAACGCAGGCAATTTCACACAGTGGTGACAGTGCGCTCAATTAAAGCGTGCTCACAGTGTTAAACATCCCAATTTAACATAGCTACACAGTGTGTTCACACTTTGGTTCACACACTGCGAGACACAGAAAAACCCACAGTGTGTCACACTGTTCTTTCCGGTAGGGAAAATGGCTTTTAGTCATGTAAATAAAAGCACTTGGTCGAACAAAATCAATTTACTTTTACATTGAGAGGGTTATGTATAAATAATTGTTTGTCGAGTTTGTCCTTCTGCAAGACAATGAATCCAATATATGCGGCTTTTCTACCAAGGTGCATATATATTGGAAACACAATACCCCTTGCTTGTATAGCACTGGGTGCGCATCGGGACTGCCCGAATACATGCCCCAAGGGAGCAGAAAAGGAGCAGAAAATGTGTCTGATGACGGTTGATGGATGATTATCAATCATATTAGGCGCTATATTAATCGAACATTACAAGAGAATTGATCGACATACATCACCGAAGTCGGGTCCGAGTTTGTTGGCCATCATGTCCTCCTGCGCGTAGAAGGTGAAGGTCTGCATGACGTCGGCACCCGCACGAAGGAACTCTCGATGAAGCTGTCTCACTGCGAAAAAAAGAGAGCAAATAATGGAACCGAATATCAAGCCTATACATGCTCTATACCTTAAAGGGATATATAGTTTTACTTTGTTTACATGTACATTGTGCTCTCCCAACTGAACTATAGAAAGCTCTTGTGATGGATGTCTGTGTAAGAAACCTACTCAATGCTTGTGCGTATATGAGCAAATAAAATCGGACTTCCCCGGGAATCGAACCCGAGACCTCCAGATTGCAAGACCAGTGCTATACTACACTGTTAAAACGCTGTGTAAAAAAACGCTGTGTAAAAATGATTGTTGAATCTTTTCATACAACTTTAGGTGTAGCATGATAATGGGTTGTGTTAAGCAGCCATTGTTCAAGCGCTGTTGAAACGTGTTAAATCACGTGATAGTTTCGACCGCAAAATCACCGCGTCAAAACCTCTTTTGTCCCTCCGCAAACCAAGCGAACCGAGATAGCGCTGTCGGTAGATAGTGAGACTTATAACCCAAAGACCCCCGGTTCGAATCCTATACCCTTGCCGCTTTTACATCTTGTTTTGTATTTGCTATTTCAACAATGCTATGCTATTTCAAATTGATTCTAAACAGTTGTGTAAACTTTAAACAACTGGGGTTGTTGAATGTTTTCAACAACAGTTGGATGGTTCATATGTTAAACAGCGGTTGTTGAAAAATTTCAACAAATTATTGAATTTGTTTATACAGCGTTTTAACAGTGTAACTGAGCTGGAAAGCTCTTGTGATGGTTGTCCATTCTAGTAGAAACCCTTTTTAATGCTCGTGCTAATCAGAAGCTATAAATAAACTTGTCAAAATACCGAAGGATTTACGAAATGAAAACAAATCCTAGAGGTGAAATAGAGTTCGGGTTCTCGTAGTGTTCTTAATAAATATTTGTCTTTAAGATCTCCTATATAGCTTGAAACATTTACGCATATCATACTTTACATCAATGTTGTCTAATTTGGTGAATATTCATCAAAATATAAAAGAGGGCTACGTTTAGGTTTATACATGTATGCGTAAAGATCATACCTGCATCCGGGTACTGCACGCTGGCCTCTGGGGTCCAGCTTCCCGCCAAGACGTAGCCCCTCTTCTCCAGGGTCATGACAAAGCTGCCATCCCCGACGACTGGGCCCTCAGCCAACCTCTCCAGCAGCCCCTTGGTAGGGTTGTCATTAGCTAGGACAACAAAAATACATTCAATGAAATACTTGAAGTCTTTATCATATTTGCTGTTTTGTTTTAGGAACAGTAACATTACAAAATACAAAAATGCAAGTAAGTTTGTAAAATTATATTGCTCTTCGTTTTTTTTGTTTTATTATTTGCAACAGATTTTACCTTCCTGGGGCTACGCCCAATAAGGATGGTTGTAAGTGTTGGCCCATTTTGTCATTTTGTCACCTGTCTACAGTGACCACTGTCTTGTTTTCGTAATTTTTGCAACGGTTCTAAAAAAAAGACATATAGGTTTTTAAATTGTTTGCAAAAAGCGGCATAATTCATCTTGCGTATAAATAACAATGTGTTGAATGAACCAAGACGTATGCGGGCCTATATTTTAGTTGTTCAAATCATGACTGCAACACTATTTAAATACGCCTATATAGGTACATTATTGGAACTAAGAATATATAACATGTAACATGACATTGTAATATAAACGCACATTGTATGATAAAGTGCATGGTTAGATAAGAACACCTCTGGCCTTGGGTAGCACATTCAACATGCATGTATATATATTAAATCCGCTTCTTATGCTAAAAACAAAATATTCACAGCCAACATTATTCATAATATCTTCAAACATAGTCTCTAAACAAAGGCCCGAAGTTAACATAGTCCTTCGACACACCCCAGGACTATGGGGCTTCCGCTTCGACATATGTTGTTGTTTGTACCTTTCCTTCATACAGGTCTCTTGCCATACCCCCCCCCCCCCCCCCCCCCCCCCCCTCAAAGTAAATTCATTCGTGCCAAGACAACTCCTTTATTAAAGGACTAAATAAGTCCTGTAGCCGGTCATTAAAAAGTATACTTACTAAAACATGTCATTTTCGTAGGGAATCGCCAACAATCATGAAATTCTCGGACAACCAAATAATGTGTAAATACACGGATATTCCTTTGAACAAGCGACTCTGTATGAAGTAATTCCAAAATACATGCACTATTTCTCTAATAATACACCGTTCTCAATGACACACAGAAGTCTCGTGTTGTACTATCAAATTACGTAATACCAGATTGCATAACGCTACGCCCGTGTTAAACTTGCTCCCACATCACCGGTCTGAATTAACGTTAGATAATTATACGCCTCTGCCCCCCCCCCCCCCCTTAACTTGAATGACAGGTTCATATCAAACATGTCGCATCACAAAACTTGAGTTGCAAAGGCTAAATAGTACAGATAATTGTGGTTTGCTAACTGGCCATAGTTATCAAGATCATCGTCTGCCGTCTGTCAACAAAATCGTATACAAAGTCCTGTCATCTTAATATTTGTCTATACAGCAGAAAAAAACTCAATGTACTTTGATCCGTCAAGTACGTTATGGCCCGGTCAGATATCAACGGATATCGGAAACGTATGCCCAACGAATAGACAATTTGCGAAATGAAATTATCCGGTGATGAAAGTCGTCTCCATTGCTTCATGTACAAAACATAGAACAACGTACATCACCGGACAAGGAACGGACAAGAAACGTAAAGAACGGATGGAAAATTAGCTCTCCGTTTGACATCCGTTTGCGCAATCCGTTGATGTGTGACCGGGCTATAAAGTGGAAGATCGTTGTCACGTGACCATCCATGAGACCTTTGTTATTTTGTTTTAGATATTGAAATATTAAGTTATCGAAATGCATAAACACATACACCCACGCATGCACGCGCGCATAACAAACACACAAAACAACTACACACATACACACACAAACACATACATGCACAAACACGCATACATAAACACACACATTTACGCGCACACACACACACACACACACACACGCATACGAACACACAAACAAACACAGACGCAAAAACGCACTCACACACATACATACACACATAACCACGCACACATTCAAATTGACCCACAGCCAACCAATGAGTTACTTTGCCTATTCCGTGGTCCAACCAGACATTATTCAGTGTCCCCCTCACCGAACAAAACCCAACGAGATCGAGAGATACTTCATCCCCATATCCGATTGATCAAATTAATTGGTTTGTATCTATAGGATAAATTGATTTTTTTTCTTCTAATTAATTTGGCTTGTGATTTTTTATAGGGCTTTCTGCCAAAAATATTTTAAAAGGTAGGTAATAGATAAATATAATTGATGTATCTAAACTGAATGTAGGAATCGCCAGAGCATCAACATGTCGAAACAAAACAAGGTTTGTCTGATCATCAAAATCATATCCATGAATAAACATGACGTTTTGAATGGAAGGTGTACAGCGTCGCCAGAACACATCCACAACACAATACACATTTTTGTTTACATTGACACGACAAATACAAATAAAATATTTTTAGATACTAATGATGTATTTTATTGCTGTTGTTTTAAATATTCAGAAATCAGAAAAAAAAGTAATGTAACCTGAAATTGAATAACAATTATTATGAGTGCTGTAATTATCCTAATATTCATCATCAGCATCCCCTGATCTTTGTAGATGGAGTTCCTCCAGGATGGTTTCCAGAGCGGGCCGCTTGTCTGGCTCGACCGTCGTAATAAATTGCCCGATTGTGATGAGGGCGTCGATACTTAACTCTTGCCCTACCAAGCCCATTAGCCTTCCTAACTGGTATGTATCACTCTGCACCGACGTCGGGACGTTATCGATTGCACATTCTGGTGCGTAATGGCTGTATATACCGTCATCGATATAAGCCCTCATAGCTGATTCACTCATATTGAGCTCAGTTGGTCCGCTGCTTGACATCCCGAAGTCTATTAGCTTGCCCCGCCATCTACCCTCATTTTCGATTAGGAGTACGTTGCCCTCTTGTAAGTCATTGTTGAGACACCCTTTCCCGTGCATAGCCCGCAAGCCGTTCGTAATATCTATGAACACGTCGTACCAGTCGAGCTCGCTAAGGGCCGGTCCCTTTCCGTCAAGCTTGCCGCCGATGGAGCAGCCCGTCATCGTTGTTTCGTCGCCGACGAATTCCATGGCGATCGCGAGCTTGTTTTCCGTTGCCTTAAAGAGTCCATAAAATCGCGGAAAGAACTCGACGTTGCCCAGGGTCGTGTGCGTATCGACCTCGCGCATGAATGATTTCTTTGCCTTGGTGCGTGCCTCCACTTGGTCGCTGGGTGGCAGGTCGATGACCTTGAGGGCTACGGGTCGATGTGTGGCGGCGTGAAGGTAGAGGTAAACAGTTCCATACGCCCCTTTCCCGAGCTCAGGCACGAAGCCAGACTCATCCACGGTGACCAGGTCGTCCATACTGTCGACGTCGATATCGACTGCTGAAGATGATGTGGGAGGGTCGCCCGAGAGAGATGCGAGTGTTGCCGAAGATTCTTGGATAACGGGACTCACTGAAGTACCAGATATTTGAGGGAGCTCTGAAGGAGTAAGGTCTTCAACACCTGTTGACTGGTCGGGAAATATCCTGCAAAGTAGTAAACAAAGTTGAGATTGTTACTTATTATTTGTCTATTAATTGTGGCTTCTTTATTTTTTTCACAGTACAGTAGAATACTTGTAGGATAAAAAGGTTAAACACTATTTAGATTTTCTCCGTTTTTACTAATCAAATGTTGGTGTGAGAAACAAAGAATGTCATTTAATTTCATGACAATTTTCAGAGACCTATTATTATAACTAATAAAAGAGAAGAAACAAAACACTCACCTTTCTTCACGTTCCTGATCTCCACTTGGAACCACAAGTCCTAGGGGTGCAAAGTGAGAGGGAACAGATGATGCCAGTCTGAACTGGACGTGGTGGTCATCAGCAGACTCGGTCTGACGGTCGTCTTCAGACGAGGAGAATCTGATTATTGGAGGTTGCTCATCAGTCTCTACAGCCAAGAAGACTTCTGGGTTCGTCTCGGTATTCACATCCAATGCCGGTGATGGCGCCAAAATTAGACCATCTCCCTCATCGGTCTGGATGTCCCGAGACATCGACAGGACTAGATGGGAGGAGGCTTTTGTCTGAGTTGTCTGTGATTTGACACAGCGTGAGGGAAGATTATCCGTCTGTGTCGCGGTGTTTTGCACTAATTGAGATTGAGGGACGTCAGTCTGGACACCAGCGGACAAACGGGTGGGCTTGGGCTCAGCGAGAAAGGCCTGGAAAAGAAACAGGGATAGGAATGAACTGGATAACATTCTAGCAACCAAGAGTGTGTAAATATAGTTGGAACTGTCCACAAAAACCTCAAAGTGTTGTAGAAAAGCCGAACAAAATAATCCGTATGAATATATTTCAGTTACCATGGTTACGTAATTCGTTTAGGGATGCAAAAATATACTCTTTATAATCATTAAATAGGGCCCATGCCCGTAAAGTATAGGTTTGCCTAGATTTATTTATTTTCACTACAAATGTACAGTGATGCATGGATCTCTTAAAAACACAACATTAATTTTCAGAAAGGAACTTACGAGGAGCGCATTTTCGAGATGGCGGGTTCGCTCTCTCTCCTCCTCAAGTTGCCTCTCCAATTCACCGATCTTATTCTTCATCTTCCACCACCCCATCTTCAGATCATCGAAGACGTTGTCATTGACGGTGGCATCCATGTTCAGCGTTTTGGCAAGGTCCTGATCGAATCAAAGAATATCAGAGTGATTACTGCCATGTCAAATATTCACTGAAATTAATGCAATGAATTAGAAAAATAGCTACGCAATCTGAACTTAACAGGATGACACAGCAAACAAAAAGGAATAAAATAATAATAAAAACAAATATGCAATTTTGCATTCTTTTTAAAAAACAAATCATTGTCTACCTTCACTTGACATTCGTTGACCTTCAGTCTCTGTTGGAGGTCATTGGCCTTGTTCTTCGTGTCCTCCCATTGGCGGGAAATTAGCTCGGCCAGAATATTAAGATCGTCTGCTGCGGGCTTGTGCGAGACGCCCATGTCATCAGCAATGACCTGGAAGAGAAGAGAGCATTCCTAAGTTTCTTTCTTTTTGGCATCCAGTAGTATTATGCCACTGCATAGCTGTTGTATTCGGTTTATTAAAGGGATCGTTAAGTTTTGGTTTAGAAGGCGCTTCAACCAATAACTAAAGGGTACCACCACCCAAAAGTAATATTTTTATAAATGAAAGGCAACATCTTTAGTAGTCCATTCCATCAACAAGTTCACAAAAATATGTTTTCAGAAAAATATATATATATAATTGGAAAACGCATCACCATTCTAAAGCATGCGTTCATGGGTATGCATGTACGAAGACTACTTTGTCCAGAGCGAACGAATCGTCCGGGATTCTATTGTCTCCAAACGTACGCGTGAATAGCATTGGCGCACTCGCAAATGTTTGGCCCATACGGAACCAGGAAATATTAGTGGTTCCGTAAGTGGTGGTAATTAATTGATTTGTTTATGAATTACACAACCCTTTGCAAAATGTTGGGTATCTATTTAATATCACAAAATGGTACAAAACATATAATAATTATGTGTTGTTCTTTGCCTGGTGGTCCCCTTTAATTTATGAGGTAATACAAAACCAAGTGTAATATTTGTAGGAGCACGTGATTTTAAAGATAGAACAAACTTAATTAGATCAAAATCGGTTGAGAAACATCAGAAATATCAATAAATATATCCGATTAGAATAAATGTGGGATCCACATATTCGATGATTTAAGAAAAATATTAATATAATGCTTAGACTTTTTCGAAAAAATACCAAAGGGGTTTTTAAATAGTTGTTGATGATGTCTCTATTGAATCAATATTTGAACAAAATACTGACTTATCCGTTTGTAAGTTTTTTTCTACCTTTCGGGCATGGTGGAGTTGTACATATTAGATTGTAATTATATGGTGCAAGTTTTGGTTACTGCAATTCAGTTTGACCAGAACTGTATTATCCCTTTTGTGGCATGTTTCAATAACTCGTTTCCCGTTACTTTTTGTTTGTCTTAGTTATATTCAATAATTCATCAAAATTAAAATTAGCTTTTACTTTGCTTGCGTTGGTTCCAATATGTATTGTTACAGTTACATAATCTTTGTCTCTTTAGGAACTTTCTTTTCTTTTGGAGTCGATGTAATAATCAATTAGTCATGCCACAGTTTTTGAGCATTTTCCAAAATTGTATTGTTTTCAATCACGTTTTTCTCCCAGTCGAAGCTTTTTTCTTTTGATATAAAAAGATATTATTTACCGCATTTTGTTATGTTTATACACAACCATACTTGTGTTCAATTCATTACTTGTAGTTAAACTGTTTACATTCATTTCTCCACGTCTTATTGTATAATGATTGTCTCTTTACATTTTATAAATATTGAGTTACTTACACTGAGTCTTTTCTCGACATGGTCGATGGTGTGACATTGCTGCAGGATTTGAAGGAGAACCTTTCCTGACAGCTTTGTATCAACGACTTGCTTCGGATCTGCGATCTGCTGGTAGCCAGCCAACTTCTTACGCAACATCTGTTGGGAATTTATTTACAAATAATATCAGTCCTTTTTTTCTCTCCATACAGTGGTTGGACAAATAGAAATGCAGTCAAATTTACTCAAAATAAAGTAAAATTTGTATCAGAATTATATGATGAATTCAGGCTGCAAAAGGTCTAAATATGGCAAAAAGGTGTCTGATTACAATAATCTTTTATAACCACATAAAGTGAACACTTTTCAATAGACTTTTGCATTATCATTCTTTGTGACTACGAGAAAATATCAACAGTTTGTACTACCAAACGCCTACAAAATTGATAAGATTAACTATTTATTCATTGAAGTATTTTGTTTCATTAATTATTGTCGACTTCTGATATTGCTGATATAGTCGAATTATGTCAGTTGTGTCACCCAATATAATTACTCTTTCTAGCGTCATATAGCAATATCAAGGCCTCCATCCATTCATGCTTCGCTTATGATGGTTGAACTTCTGCTTGTGTGAATTTGATATATTTCATTGATTTGCAATAATTGTTGTCACTGTATACATGTGTGTATTACTTTATATATTTATAGTATAGATGCGCTATACCTATACATTTCATATTATTATTATATTCATATTTGTAACTTAGTCGATGTATAACCTTCTGTTAATAAACGTTTTCTCACTTTTCTGAAATTAATGCAGAAATAAATCTGCCTTAAAAAAAAGAACGTATTTTGCGGTCAATACATTGTCAAAACATGCACGAGTAAGGTAAATTATATAGTACGTACCGTTGCTTGAGATTTGGCATGAAGTATAATGTCCTCGCTGAGTGGCTTTGGTGGTGGCTTGCACATCAACAAGGTTGATACGAATTGAAAAAACGAAGCCATAATTCTGTTTGGCGGAAGGAGTCAAAGTAAAATAAACTAATCGAACTGATAAAATAATGCAACAACTATAGTCAGCGTTGTAAATATTTTCAACAATTACAAAACTATAACTTCAACTACTCGAATATGTCTGATAAAACAGCACTCTTCTGTCACTTAAACTCTTTGCACGACAATTCTCAATCAATTTCGTTTAAGAGTCTGAGGATAAATGATAATTGTTATTTACCAGATGTGAAATTGTATCATTTTGATAAACACCGATACAAGGTTAAATAATGTTGTATTGAAAACGAAGTTAAACCTATTCAAGACATTGATATTTGACATTATTTAAGCTAAGTTCTATTTAGAATCGTTACAAAGTAATGCATGATCTTGTTTAAAAGTTGAATGTAAATATGCAATAATACAAACGTAAAGTTTTACCTGAAAGTTCAGATAAATAGCTGATAAGAAAATTTTCGAACAATTTCGAACGTTTTCCGAAATTTCTGCAGAGTAAACTCTACATAGGTTTATACATCCAGATAGCTGAACACATATGACAAATTCGTTTACATTTACATGTCTCTGTTTCCTAGACACCCCGCGCGCAGTAGAATTATGGAAACAGCGCCTAAACTTGTGTAAGCCAATCATAAACCGCATTTCATGGAAGTTGTTGCTAACGGACCAATCACAATTGTTCTAATATACAATTTTGCTTCACTGGCGCCCGCGTATCACGCAACACGCAAAGATCCCAATATAAACTGTTGACCAATCACACAGAATGTATTAGCCTGTTTTGTTGGGCTATGATTCTTGTTGACCAATCAGCATCCTTCTTAGAAAGGATTTATGCCCCATAGAGCGCATTTCCTACATGCGCATAATGGCATTGTTGACGTCATAATGAAATAAATCGCGAATGCAAAAACAAAATTGTGACGTCTTTAGTTTATCTCCATTCCTAGATTAATAGCTTGTATCATTATCCGCTTTAATGAAGCATTATAATTATTCTTGTTTAAATCCTGCCTACTGTTTTATGTCATTAAAGTCATACCTGTAAAGTGTCCAAATCCACGAAAATTACTTGGAGCTTCCTCGTTTCTCTTCTACCGTGTTGTTTAGCTTATGGTAAAAGAAGAATAAAATAGGGTTTGATTTTTTCAAAGGTCCCTTTAGTATGAAGATAATTATCATTTAAATCCTTTATTTCAATCACGTTGATTAACGCTTTTGATAAAAAGTACAATTGTCCTAGCTGAGAACGTCCGCATGCAGCACCCGTGAGAACATTCCGGAGATTGAACTTTGAGCCGAGCGAGTGCAAATTCCATGAATTCTGTACTACGTGTGTAAACATACACGGGTGCGAATATCTCAAACGGATCATTCATTACTGCGACAAAATATGTATGGCAGTCCATCAGTATTCGGTGATAAAATATGAACTCAATATTCGTTTTTTCACTAGGTAAACAGTGTTCGTTTTCTTTCAAACTTTCACAAATCTTTCAATTGTATTTTACAATGATATTGATATAGGATTGAAGTCTCAAATGTCATTTTGTGCAATATCTGACACTTTACAGGTATGACTTTAATTGAGAATATCCCATGTAATGTATGTGCAATGCCTGCATAATATACGAACTCCAATTTAATAGGTTTTACAATTTTAATTTTAATTGCGACATTGAACTACATTGCTTCATTCAAATGGACCAAATTGGAAACTAAAACTAGTGCGTTAAATTACAGCCACTGGCTAAACTACCTAGACAAACTTTATCTGATGCCAAGTTGGGCCTATATCTTTCTCATCTAATACAGGTTTACTTACCATCTTCATTATCATACTCGCCTTGTCCATCCATGGTCGGGTCGGTCGGAGTCCGCTCGCTATGCATTAGGGTCGCTATTCATAAGGGTCACCTTGTCATAAGGGTCGCTATTCATGAATTTAAAAGGATTCACTATTCATAAAGGTCATTGTTCATAAGGGTCGCTATTCCAAATCCTATGAAATAGTACATTGAAATCACTATTCAGTATCGCTATTCATGATACGAAATCAGGGTCGCTATTCATATGAAAGAAAAGGGTCGTTATTTAATTACCCTGTTATTGTTTTATGAAGAGCGACCCTTTACTTACATTAGATTATCGATCCTGATATTGTATTATAAATAGTGACCCTTAATGTGACCCCCAATATAAATTATAAATAGCGCCCCTCCTTCATGTTTATGAATAGCGACCCTGATTTTGGGAGGGAAGGGGATGGACTGCAGCACCTCATTTCTGTTCAAGTATGTCTTTCTGAAAACTAAGTCACCATAAATTAGTTCACTTACTTAATAGGGAGTTTTAAGATACCTACTTATCGCTTTTCACCCCTTCCGAGGTAGGCATTATTACATTAGGAAAATCGAAAAATTATTGTTAGTTCATCAAATAAGAGCCTATGTCAACCCACACCCATGCACCTGCCCCGAAGATTTGGGGGTCGTTAGGACATTGGGGTCAGAGATATGATCAATGAAATGGATTACCTATTGGGTAAAATTAATAGATGCAAAATATGATTACGATAATGTAAAGTGTAGTGATATGAAACTAAACTTAACTGAATTCAATTGTATAATTGATCGCCGTATTTTGTTTTTGGATCTGTTTTGAAACTATTGTCTTTATATTTTGTAATCGGCTAGACTTTCTGCCAAAAATATTTTAAAAGATAGATTATAGATAAATATACTTGATGTATCTAAACTGAATGTAGGAATCAAAATGTCGAAACAAAACAATGTTTGTCTGATCATCAAAATCATATCCATGAATAAACATGACGTTTTGAATGGAAGGTGTACAGCGTCGCCAGAACACATCCACAACACACATTTTTTTTGTTTACATTGACACAACAAATACAAATAAAATATTGTTTAGATACTAATGATGTATTATATTGCTGTTGTTTTTAATATTCAGAAATCAGAAAAAGTAATGTAACCTGAAATTGAATAACAATTATTATGAGTGTTGTAATTGTCCTAATAGTCATCATCAGCATCCCCTGATCTTTGTAGATGGAGTTCCTCCAGGATGGTTTCCAGAGCGGGCCGCTTGTCTGGCTCGACCGTCGTAATAAATTGCCCGATTGTGATGAGGGCGTCGATACTTAACTCTTGCCCTACCAAGCCCATTAGCCTTCCTAACTGGTATGTATCACTCTGCACCGACGTCGGGACGTTATCGATTGCACATTCTGGGGCGTAATGGCTGTATATACCGTCATCGATATAAGCCCTCTTAGCTGATTCACTCATATTGAGCTCAGTTGGTCCGCTGCTTGACATCCCGAAGTCTATTAGCTTGCCCCGCCATCTACCCTCATTTTCGATTAGGAGTACGTTGCCCTCTTGTAAGTCATTGTTGAGACACCCTTTCCCGTGCATAGCCCGCAAGCCGTTCGTAATATCTATGAACACGTCGTACCAGTCGAGCTCGCTAAGGGCCGGTCCCTTTCCGTCAAGCTTGCCGCCGATGGAGCAGCCCGTCATCGTTGTTTCGTCGCCGACGAATTCCATGGCGATCGCGAGCTTGTTTTCCGTTGCCTTAAAGAGTCCATAAAATCGCGGAAAGAACTCGACGTTGCCCAGGGTCGTGTGCGTATCGACCTCGCGCATGAATGATTTCTTTGCCTTGGTGCGTGCCTCCACTTGGTCGCTGGGTGGCAGGTCGATGACCTTGAGGGCTACGGGTCGATGTGTGGCGGCGTGAAGGTAGAGGTAAACAGTTCCATACGCCCCTTTCCCGAGCTCAGGCACGAAGCCAGACTCATCCACGGTGACCAGGTCGTCCATACTGTCGACGTCGATATCGACTGCTGAAGATGATGTGGGAGGGTCGCCCGAGAGAGATGCGAGTGTTGCCGAAGATTCTTGGATAACGGGACTCACTGAAGTACCAGATATTTGAGGGAGCTCTGAAGGAGTAAGGTCTTCAACACCTGTTGACTGGTCGGGAAATATCCTGCAAAGTAGTAAACAAAGTTGAGATTGTTACTTATTATTTGTCTATTAATTGTGGCTTCTTTATTTTTTTCACAGTACAGTAGAATACTTGTAGGATAAAAAGGTTAAACACTATTTAGATTTTCTCCGTTTTTACTAATCAAATGTTGGTGTGAGAAACAAAGAATGTCATTTAATTTCATGACAATTTTCAGAGACCTATTATTATAACTAATAAAAGAGAAGAAACAAAACACTCACCTTTCTTCACGTTCCTGATCTCCACTTGGAACCACAAGTCCTAGGGGTGCAAAGTGAGAGGGAACAGATGATGCCAGTCTGAACTGGACGTGGTGGTCATCAGCAGACTCGGTCTGACGGTCGTCTTCAGACGAGGAGAATCTGATTATTGGAGGTTGCTCATCAGTCTCTACAGCCAAGAAGACTTCTGGGTTCGTGTCGGTATTCACATCCAATGCCGGTGATGGCGCCAAAATTAGACCATCTCCCTCATCGGTCTGGATGTCCCGAGACATCGACAGGACTAGATGGGAGGAGGCTTTTGTCTGAGTTGTCTGTGATTTGACACAGCGTGAGGGAAGATTATCCGTCTGTGTCGCGGTGTTTTGCACTAATTGAGATTGAGGGACGTCAGTCTGGACACCAGCGGACAAACGGGTGGGCTTGGGCTCAGCGAGAAAGGCCTGGAAAAGAAACAGGGATAGGAATGAACTGGATAACATTCTAGCAACCAATATAGTTGGAACTGTCCACAAAAACCTCAAAGTGTTGTATAGAAAAGCCGAACAAAATAATCTGTATAAATATATTTCAGTTACCATGGTTACGTAATTCGTTTAGGGATGCAAGAATATACTCTTTATAATCATTTAGTAGGGCCCATGCCGGTAAAGTAGGTTTGCCTAGATTTGGTTATTTTCACTACAAATGTATAGTGATGCATGGATCTCTTAAAAACACAACATTAATTTTCGGAAAGGAACTTACGAGGAGCGCATTTTCGAGATGGCGGGTTCGCTCTCTCTCCTCCTCAAGTTGCCTCTCCAATTCACCGATCTTATTCTTCATCTTCGACCACCCCATCTTCAGATCATCGAAGATGTTGTCATTGACGGTGGCATCCATGTCCATCGTTCTGGCAAGGTCCTGATCGAATCAAAGAAAATCAGAGTGATTACTGCCATGTCGTCGTTATTTCCATAGTACCATGAATAGAGTGACATGGTCCCACATCATTTTCGGGACTTAGTATTGGCATTGATGCTTTGATTAAAGGTTAATTCCAAAACTGTGAACATTATAAGTACCCGTATAATATTCACTGAAGTTAATACAATGAATTAGAAAAATAGCTACGCAATCTGAACTTAACAGGATGACACAGCAAACAAAAAGGAATAAAATAATAATAAAAACAAATATGCAATTTTGCATTCTTTTTAAAAAACAAATCATTGTCTACCTTCACTTGACATTCGTTGACCTTCAGTCTCTGCTGGAGGTCATTGGCCTTGTTCTTCGTGTCCTCCCATTGGCGGGAAATTAGCTCGGCCAGAATATTAAGATCGTCTGCTGCGGGCTTGTGCGAGACGCCCATGTCATCAGCAAGGACCTGGAAGAGAAGAGAGCATTCCTAAGTTTCTTTCTTTTTGGCATCCAATAGTATTATGCCACTGCATAGCTGTTGTATTCGGTTTATTAAAGGGATCGTTAAGTTTTGGTTTAGAAGGCGCTTCAAGCAATAACTAAAGGGTACCACCACCCAAAAGTAATATTTTTATAAATGAAAGGCAACATCTTTAGTAGTCCATTCCATCAACAAGTTCACAAAAAATATGTTTTCAGAAAAATATATATATATAATTGGAAAACGCATCACCATTCTAAAGCATGCGTTCATGGGTCTGCATGTACGAAGACTACTTTGTCCAGAGCGAACGAATCGTCCGGGATTATATTGTCTCCAAACGTACGCGTGAATAGCATTGGCGCACTCGCAAATGTTTGGCCCGTACGGAACGAGGAAATATAAGTGGTTCCGTAAGTGGTGGTAATTAATTGATTTGTTTATGAATTACACAACCCTTTGCAAAATGTTGGGTATCTATTTGATATCACAAAATGGTACAAAAACATATAATAATTATGTGTTGTTCTTTGCCTGGTGGTCCCCTTTAATTTATGAGGTAATACAAAACCAAGTGTAATATTTGTAGGAGCACGTGATTTTAAAGATAGAACAAACTTAATTAGATCAAAATCGGTTGAGAAACATCAGAAATATCAATAAATATATCCGATTAGAATAAATGTGGGATCCACATATTCGATGATTTAAGAAAAATATTAATATAATGCTTAGACTTTTTCGAAAAAATACTACCAAGGGGGTTTTAAATAGTTGTTGATGATGTCTCTATTGAATCAATATTTGAACAAAATACTGACTTATCCGTTTGTAAGTTTTTTTTCTACCTTTCGGGCATGGTGGAGTTGTACATATTAGATTGTAATTATATGGTGCAAGTTTTGGTTACTGCAATTCAGTTTGACCAGAACTGTATTATCCCTTTTGTGGCATGTTTCAATAACTCGTTTCCCGTTACTTTTTGTTTGTCTTAGTTATATTCAATAATTCATCAAAATTAAAATTAGCTTTTACTTTGCTTGCGTTGGTTCCAATTGCGTCGATCCAGCCAAAGAAATTTTGCCTTGCATCCAGGCTATCAAGGAATGGTCCCAAGTGAATTACCTCAAACTTAACAGTAGTAAAACAGAATTTCTCCATATTTCCTCACGGTTCCGAGAGACAGAACCTATTAACTCCCTAAATATTAATGGGGAGCTAGTCCATGCAAGTCAATCTTGTAGAAATCTGGGAGTGATCTTTGATTCTCAATTGACATTCGAGAATTTTATAACTCGTAAATGTCGCGCTGCTTCGTATGCTTTATACAAAATTGGTAAAATACGTCATTATTTGGATAGGCACACAACTGAAAAACTAGTTCATGCATTTGTCTTATGCCATATTGACTTTTGCAATAGCCTCATATTTGGTTTGCCACAACAACAAACTAGAAAATTGCAAATTCTTCAAAATGCAGCGGCAAGACTTACGACTAGAACTCGAAAATATGATTCAATCACCCCTGTCTTACGAAACTTGCATTGGCTTCCTGTTCATAATCGCATATTATTTAAACTACTTGTCTTTGCCTTTGAATACTTCCATGGAGTAGCCCCTGAATATTTGTCCGAGTTATTAATTTCATACAAACCAACTCGTAGCTTAAGATCAAGCGGGAAAAATCTGTTTGTTGTTCCTTTAATGACGACCAAATCATATGGTGAACGCTCTTTTGTATACGCCGCTCCAGTCTTATGGAACGCACTCCCAAATGATCTCCGGAATATTAGTGACTTAGACAAGTTTAAGGCTGCTCTTAAGAAGCATTTGTTCAATAGTTGATTTTTCATGTTCATGAACCCAGTGTCCAACACCATTATGTATTTTCTTTGCTGTTAAGTGATTCTATAGTCTGTGCTTTTGTTTGTCTTTCTTGTTTTAAGCGCATAGGGACATGCCTTGGCTATGTGTTATGCGCTATAAAAGAACTGAATATTATTATTAAAGATTGAGCGCGTTGACTGAAAAAGTACGCTTGAAAGTTATCTTTCACGCGCTCTCGGCCTCTTCGATCTTTGCCACTCAACCAAAAGACTGCAAAATGTTCATACTTAATGTTATTGATAGGCCTTCACGGAAACAAAACAAAATTAATTGTTTACTGTGCAAGAGAAAGATATTATTTGGTTTACATTTGTAAATTACATTAATTACATTAATTATTTAAAAGTGATATAGCTGTAAAATAATTGGTTAGTGTAAGTACAGTGTCGGCCATTTACGACAGCCAAATCAGTTTATGAGATGTATCAATAGTGTAGTTTGAGTGTCTCCAACAAGTATTATTTGATTTGTTCAGTGTCATTCAACAGTGACAGTATATTATTTCAATTTCGAACGCTGGATATCATTATGTTAGTGTATTTGTTATGATTGGTAAACTGAACAATTTAGACATTAAGTTAATTTTAATAAAATAAAACCAATGGGGCAATCAACCCTATGAGTACGAGAGGAAATACATAAATAAACAAATAAATATATAATAAATCCAATTGTAGGCCTACCAAATAATGATACTGCCAGAGACGTAGGAATCCTGAGTCGATCGACTGCATGACCCGACAAAATTGGTTTGAAATGAAATGAAATTTGAAATGAAATGAAATGAAATTTATAAAGACGAATACAATTAATTTTCATTATAAACAGAGTTCATAAAGCTATCAGTTTAGGTCTTCGTTATTTTGTTAACTCATCAAAATACTGCGACTTCCTTGTACAAAACTACAAAGAATGCACAACGTTTATGACATTGATTTGCAAATTATGCAATCACGCAGTGTGCATGCATGGGTCTCTCACGATGTGTGATTCATTGATATGCATTTATGCAGGATTTGGTTATAAAACAAAGTTTGTCATTGGTTGCGCGTTATAATAATAATAATAATAATCTCGATTTATATAGCGCCTAATATGATTGATAATCATCTCTAAGCGCTTTACAATGATAATATAATATAATATAATATGTTATGATATGCGCGATTCTTGTACGCTCATTAATATGCATGATATGGACTTAAGACGGTCTTCAGTCTGCTTTCAGAATACAAATAGTTACGTGTCATAGCGCTGTCTTATCTTTTCAAGTTACGACACGTAACTCCCTAGGATTTTCAGAATGCCCCCCCCCCCTGTTTAATATCTCGTAAAGTAAACACCTCCTCACCTTACCTAACCCGAAGACATACTGGCCGTGAGGGAACCACTAGTCGCTTGGCAACCAGCTTCCTCCATCGTCCTCTGTCTTTTGTACGAAAATACTGGACAAAATATGAATTATTTTTGGGGAATATTGAACAGAGTAATTGGTTTAATTGATTTTGGTCGTTTCTAAAATGCCTGTTCTACGTACAAATACTGGATATAACTGAAAAAATGTTAATCATTAATGATTTGGAATATTAAACAGAGTAATTGATTAATTATACCGGTATGTGTTTTTGTTCTTTAATTAGACACGGATGAATGTTCGTCCAACCCTTGTCAGAATGGAGCGACTTGTGCTGATCAGGTGAACGGATATAATTGTACCTGTGTGGCTGGTTATGAAGGTGTTCATTGCGAAACAGGTGATTGACGTTTTACACAATTGAGATGTTTAACATTAAGCTGTTTAACATTCATAGTTTAACATTAAGATGTTTAGCCTAATATGTTTAGGATTATGCAGATTAAACATTAATATGTTTAATATAAAATAATGAATTATTCAAAATGAAAATGTTTAACAGTAACATGTTGCTTGAAGGAATCGGTTTCCATGTTGAAGTTGATATACAATATGTAGTCCATGTAAAGGGCTGTATTGATCTCTTTTGGAAAGTCTTGAAAAGGCTGCGGTATCCTGCAAAGGACGGTTAGGTTATTGTTTCCTGGGCTTTAGTCTTGGGGGACTACAGCACAGGTATACATTTTGTAGCGTAGGGAGTGTGAGTGGTAAGAGGGTGCTCGACGTTTCAAACCAGCTGACTTTTCATCGTAAATCTAACATGAAATTTTGACGTTTAAATTCTTGAAAAGAAATCGAAAACAATGACAAATTTATAAATATGTTAGGTTTACGATGATTACACCTCTCCTGTTATATACGTCCAAGAAAGCGCGCACTAAAAGCAATGTTCTCTATAATGTAGTATTACTAATGCTATTGTATTGCTTCTATTCTTACTTTGTAAACATGATCATTATATGAAATGTAATTTGTCTTCTCCATTTTTTAGATACTGACGAATGTGCATCCAGCCCGTGCCAGAATGCAGCGTCTTGCTGGGATCAAGTGAACGGATATACCTGTAACTGCTCAGCTGGCTTTGAGGGAGTCCATTGTCAGATAGGTGAGAAACCGTTGGTCAATTTTTTTTATTTTTGCACATTTGATTTTTTTTGGTAATCAATGCCATTTTCCCAAAGTACCTGCAAATCAATCATTACATTCCTTTCATTTGCTACTATTGATTATTTCCTATGTGAACGTTGACTGAACTTATTATAGTTGCAATGGTTTCTAATTCAATTATTTGTTATCATATTGTTTATTGTCTATATCAGAACGTGGTAACTTAGGTAATGTTTTTGGCTATCATAAAACTTAAAAATCTTATTTAGGAAATGGGGCATTGGAGGGACGGTGCACACAAATTTGTTGGCTGCATGTTGGACAAGTAGTGTTTTCCTATACATTCTATGTATTGACTTTATAAACAAAAATAAACTTACATAGCTGGCTGTAATATACCATTCTGCCCAACTAGATACCGATGAATGTTCCTCTAGTCCGTGTCTGAATGGAGCCACCTGTACTGACCAGGTTAACGGATATATGTGCAGCTGCGTGGCCGGCTACGCAGGAGTCCTTTGTGAGACAGGTTAGATATGTTTTTATTTACCTAGACATTAATTAAGTTAATCACATACTTAATGTGAGTAAGTGCAAAGCGAAAAGAGCGACCATAAGAAGGAACATTTTGTTAGTTATGAATATGATATGGAAAATTTAGAATTTCCTTGACTGTACACAAATATCTTTTTTTTTATTTCCTCAAAATTATTTAATAATATCGTTACGAGAAAATGTATAATTATTTAAGTACACAAACCTAAGTTTCTTGATGATAATTTCCATGTTATTCACTTAATGCGCATATATAATCATGAATCTTGATAAAATGTCCAAACTGCGACAGATATGCTATCAGATAATTACTATTCCTTTATTTTATCTTCCATTAGACACCAATGAATGTTCTTCCATTCCGTGCCTGAATGGAGCGACCTGTACTGACCAGGTCAACGGGTATATGTGTAGCTGCCTGGCCGGTTTCGAGGGTGTCATTTGTCAAACAAGTAAGCAACCGATGGCTAATTCTATCAGATATTTACTATTCCTTGTTATTTTACTTTTCATTAGACACAAATGAATGTTCGTCTAACCCATGCAGCAACGTGTACTAATCAGGTGAATGGATACGCGTGTAACTGTGCTGATGAATACATAGGCGTATATACCCAGGGGGTGGGTGGGTGGGTGGGGGGGGGGGGGGGGTTCCACCCCCCCCCCCCCCCTGATGGACACCTTGAACATTATTGACGGACACCCCCCCCCCCCTCTCGAAAATGTTTGACAGACACCTCCCCTCGAAAGTTGTTGATGGACCCTTCGAAAAAATTTGGTCTCGGCCCCAGCCTTGGTAATTTTGGATGACGAAATACCCCGTCCCCCTTGAAAAAATCCTGGGTACGTCAGTGGATGGATATGAAGGTGTCCATTGTGAAACAAGTAAGTTTCAGTCTTGTTTTAAACTTGTATATCACAGTGCTCGAAAGTGATATTCAATATATCACAATAAGGTCTTTAATACACACGAGAGGGGAATGTTAATTGATTGCCAAGGTAGTCATAAGTGTATGGCAGTTCACTCGCTCAGGAAAGATATTTGAGTAGAATCTCTTTATTCAGTACATGTTATCATGTTTGCTATAATTATATTAAATTTTTAGACACGGATGAATGTTCGTCTGGTCCTTGTCTGAATGGAGCGACCTGTGCTGACCAAGTTAACGGATATATGTGCAGCTGCGTGGCTGGGTATGAAGGAGTGCAATGCGAAACGGGTAAGCTAATTATTTTGAAAGCTAAATAGCTGTATTTCGACCCCCTCCCTCACACATAAAATACACACTTCTACCACCAGCAATGTAACAAAATACAAACACAACTTATCATGTTATTGTAATGAGTTGGACAAAAACTGCTTTGAAATTGACTATAAAAAAGAGCAATAAAATGCTCGAAATAGTCGTACATTATATAAAGCGCTTCATTAACAACGCGTACAGAGCTTAGCAGCCGCGCCGATTGCGAACTGATCGAGCCACAGGTGTCACATCTGCTTATACCCGGCGAAGACGTGCAACTTTTCTGTGACATTATCATGGCCCAATCTCAGCGGTGCACATAGATCTTTTAACATAAATTTCAGTATCACGGTTTGGATTTTAGCATATCTACCCATTTTTTAATATACCCCTTTTAAACAAGATTGAACATGTGAAGGACAATTTAGATGCTTTCTGTAACTTTCCCAGTGATGCCTTTTAGCTTTCAACATCAGTTACTACTGATAAATATGTTAATATTTGTAATACAATAATCCAAATATCATGTAGGTTCGATGAAATAATTCATAGGTAATATGTCATAGATTACTTTGCCCTATGTTATTCTATCATTTGGTTATATTTCGTTGCACAAAATGTTTATATGTCATGATGCGCTTTTATGATGCGGGGATAAAACGCATATTTATGAAAGAGATAATAAATTAAGATTCTTATATGTACTAGTAAGCATACAGGTAATGCCACATGTGAGGATCCGGTCAACAGTCATTGGTTCCACGGTAACAAAAATAATACTAGATAGTAAACGAAAAATAGGTTATTTTGAACTGGTCATTAGGTAACCCAGATTTTGCGGTTGAATCATCGTCGTGCAACAGTGAGCCTTTTGGAATTCAGATACAAATGACCGCGAGAATTTATCAATTTTGCGCCAAAATTATTCGAGCTTGTTGAATTGTCCTTGCATCGGCTGAGTGCTTTAGTATGAATTAGACAGGTCAATGTCACATGCGTAATTTCCATTATAATTATGTTTTGTTATAATTTATGACTGTAATCGAAGCATATCTTTCCAATATCAGACAAAAGTTAAATCAAATGAACGTGTATTCAAATCTGACCCTCATTGTTGGTAGTTTTTTGTTTATTTATTTTACCTTATATGCCTAGGAACATGATGAATATCCTTCAATTGTTGTGTCATGACTTGTGAAAAAAGTCTCCAGTATGAATAAAATAAACGAGTAATTCGTGTTGTGTATGATATATTTTCTTTACCTTAGATACCAATGAATGTTCTTCAACACCATGCCAGAATACAGCGACTTGCTCGGACCAATTAAATGGATACACGTGTATCTGTTCGGCTGGTTTCGAAGGGGCCAATTGTCAAACAAGTGAGCTATTTCAATCATTATTTGATAACAATATATGAAGAGCTTAATTCCCAAAGGCGCTAAATCCACGATTTCAACTTGGAGAAAAGCAGGTTTGCTAGTCGAACTATGTACACATGCCTACGGGAATATGGAAATGGAACGTTCCATATTTTTTTAAATTTTGATTGTGTAATTCGTCCTAAATTCGGATTTCTAGATAGCAACTTAACTAATTAATGTACTGATATCTGTAACTCAATTTTTAAGGGAATGTGGACTTAGCGTTTTTTTTCAATCTAAGCTCTTCATATACAGTGATAATGGGACGTAGAATATTGCGATTTTGCAAGAATTTGCAGGCAGGAACGGTTGATAGGTAGAGAGAAGGTGGATCAGAATATGCAAATTCAGGATCATACGAAATGTGTCTTTGCTCACTGTATAAACATGGTATTTTATTAGGGTAATAACTCTAATCAGGTAAAGATAGACAAGAAAACAAAATCCAAGCTGTCAATGCTCTCATGGCAACTAATTTGCATAATATTTTGTAGGAAACTTCCTAGCGGGTGTGCTTGTGTTTTCTTGAGGAAGCATCAATCAGTATTGAGCAATCATCTGGAATATCATTAAAAAAACCTTTTTGCTACCTTACTTGGATCCTGATTATTTTTCTGAAAAAAGACCCTGACATGCATGGGTAAACGGTATAAATTTTACTCCAAAATTATCGGAGCAAGTATACTGGCCAAGCAGTAGTTGGCAGCCGAAGCATGAAACTAGGTCAATGTCGTTGGCGTCTTCGCCAAAGAGTGCTGAATCTGTGACATCATACAAATCTCTTCTTAGAATGTTTCAATTAAGCATACAAAGTTATGCCCGAATGTTGAAAATCAATCGAATATGTTAAGTATTGGTAGAGATTCGACCATCCAAATAAATACATTTCAATAGGAAATCAGTGTTATTTTGCTCTGGTTCATAACGTTATTCTTTTTTTTTTAATACTTTTAAAAAAATAATAGACACCGATGAATGTTCGTCTGGTCCCTGTGGAAATGGAGCGACATGTACTGATCAGGTCAACGGATACACATGCACCTGTGCGGATGGATATGAGGGATTACATTGTGAAACAAGTAAGGATTGTAATTATAAATATAAACATGTAACTTAATTTAGAGTTGTAGCTCGCATTAACTTATTTTCAGCAGTCATTTATGATTATCATACGAATTTTCAATTGGGATACGGGAATATCAGAAAAGAAGGGAGGACTTTGAATGATTGGTTTCATGGCTACGAACGTTGTGTAACTGTCTGGCAAAATCGGGGATACGGCTATCGATCGATACGCGGACTCTATATGCCGTACCGCTGTTCCGTCGCAGTTGTATGTAGCAAATGGGTCTGACCCTTACTTAATCTTACGGGTATCGCAGAGCGGCTATAGACCTCTAGTAATTAATATTTTACCAACATTTGTCCATAGATACCAACGAATGCTCTTCGAATCCTTGTCTAAATGGAGCTCCCTGTGTTGACCAAGTAAATGGTTACGTATGCAACTGTGTGGCTGGCTATACGGGAGTTTTCTGTCAAACAAGTAAGATACTAAAATACTTACATATGACTAAGGTACCTTTTAAGATAGACATGAATGCAAATATGATAAGGTGTTGATCATTTTAAGCATATTGCGTGACAAATTACTTTTGCATCAATCGTTTACCATAAACTCGCATAAACTCAATGTACCCTTTTTCAATAGCAATCCATTAGTTCTTATCTGTAAATATGCAAGAAAACAAAAGTAATAATCATTACAATAAAAGTTTATTGTTTCCATCAATCTATTTTGTTCACTGGTCTATTAATCCCGAAGTCTCTGGTTGTATTTGCTCATTCGTCGATATTATATATTTCTGATCAGTTTTCCCTATGTTGGAATGTATTTATTATTCTATTAAAAATGTTCTTTTCCGTAGATATCGATGAATGTTCGTCTAATCCCTGTCTGAATGGAGCCACCTGTGCTGACAATGTGAACGGATACACATGCACATGTGTGGATGGATATCAAGGGGTACTCTGTGAAACAAGTATGCGTCATAATTCTAATCAGCTAATGATTTTTCAATTTGTATCCGTTACGTGGTCATTGACACGTTCATCTACCACGCCACTCTCTTTCGAATTCCTCTCAAAAAGCAGAAATAACTAGACAATATATACCGGAATATTGATTGAAACGAGCCATGTTTAAAAGGGGTTTAATAATTAATCTCCGATCAAACATATCGTGCCTATGGTACGCCAACATTAAACAAATTGGCTATGAAAAGCCGTCACAATATAAACTGTGTATTTTCTCTCTCCGTTGCTACTACACTTGTTCATTAATACCAAAATATCATTACATATCTCTCGCATTAATGTTTTAACTGTTCCTATCGACGATAAAAACATATTAAAGGGAACCAGCACCCAAAACTAATATTCTTATACATGAAAGTTAATAGTTTCAGGAGTCCATTCTACCAACAAGGTCAGAAAATAAGGTTTCCAGATAAATGATATAATTTGAAAACTCATCATCATACTAAAATATGTGTTCATGGGTCTGCGGAAGAAGACTATTCTAGTCTAGGGCGAACGCGTCTTCCGTTGTTCTATTGTCTCCATACGTCCACGTATATAGAATTTGCGCACTCACAAACGTTTGGCGCTTACGGAAACAATGGCAGCAAAGGGCAGTAGTTCCGTAAGTTTTTGTGATTAATTGCATTATTTATGAATTGCATAACCCTTTGCAAAGTGTTTGAAATATTTCAAACAATGGTAACAAATATGTAAGCTTCACTCGTGTTCTTTGCGAGTTGGTCCCCTGGTCCTCCTTAAAACAATTCAACGGTTTTATGGGGAATTCGCGAAGGATAACGACATGGGAAGTAATTTGATATGTTTTGATAATTTGATAAGCTTTCACATTCATTTGCCTTTTAGACATCGACGAATGTTTCTCGAACCCATGTCTAAACGCGGCGGCTTGTTTGGACCAAGTGAATGGATATGCGTGCAACTGTGCGGACGGATTCGAAGGGGTCCACTGTGAAACAGGTAAGACGATAACGCTATATGAGTTTAACGTGAACATAGCGCATGGGCAAGTTATTATAAGATAAAAATTAAATTAAAACTAAAACTGGAACGTTACTGGATAAAGTTACTTTAATTTGCCAACTAAAATTCATTAAAAATTATGTTGGCATTGATGCATACCTGCTCTACACGTACCTCTCTTGTTCCGGTTATATATATATACGAAGAACAAACATATTGAATTGTCGTTGTTATGGCCTTTGATAGTAACTTGTAAAATAAGGAAACCATAATAAATAGGTTGTTGTACTTACATTATACGTTAGTGTTAACTGCAAGAATGATTGAAGTGATGTTATAATAATGCAATAACTTATTTTCTTGTGTCCAAATAAGAAATTAATCAGTGTGTTCCCGGTCTCTGCCGGAATGGAGCGACCTGTACCAATCAAGCAAACAGCTTCGTGTGCACATGTGTGGCTGGTTTTCAAGGCGTCTATTGCGAAACAAGTAAGAGCTTTGGAAATATACTTTGATTAGTATCTTGTAGTACCAAGGTATGACGGCACAGATTTTCTTTACCAGAAATATGTGACGTAGAGGTTGCTTAGTAGGTAATCTTCTTCCTCCTCCAACCCACTACCAAAAGCCCGCATCAAAGTTTGTTTGAACAATTACTAAGATAACTATGTTTAAAATAATACTTATCCTTGCAATTTTAATTTTCAACGGATGTTCATCCGTTTTGTATCCATATTCTAAAGCGATATCATACAAACACCAATGATTTAGGATGGTACCTTGTATGATTTAGGCAAGTTCATACGACCGATTTGTATTGCTTTTATTATTATTACAGTCCAATAGTTGTGTAAAGAGAGTGTATGTTTCATATCTGTATTTCTGTTTAATGTTTATGTGTCAATTACCTTTCAATCTTCTGTAGACTGCCATTTATTTTGAAAGATTACGTAACAGTGTGTTTCTCCCCGACAAAACACGAATGTCCATAACTTTGTTCTTTCGTTCTGCCTAGATACAGACGAATGTTCCTCGGACCCTTGTCTGAATGGAGCAACCTGTGTAGACCAGATCAATGGATATGACTGCACCTGTCCAAGTGGGTTTGAAGGGTTACGGTGTGAAACGAGTGAGTTCAAATCATATTTATCACTTTCTTAGATATTTAGTCAAATTTGAAATCGATTTTCTTTTGATCTACAAAAATAGTTTCATTCATTGATAACACCCTACTTGGTTAAGGTTTTTCGAACATGATAGTAATACAACAATGTTTGTTCAACATAATAGTGCAGATGGTACAGCCTTTATCGTTGCGAGTTGTTGTTTTCTGTACGACCATTGGTAACACAGTATGTGCATAATACCAAACGATTGCTGCATTTTGCAACGGGCAGTTACGTAGATTTTTGTTGTATTAAAAGTGACAGAAAAATTCCATTGTCTTGTTTTAAATTTGCTTTCATTGCGTCAAAATTTACACTCAAATATTTGTTTTCCTCAATAGATGTAAACGAATGTTCGTCCAATCCTTGCCAAAATGAGGCGAATTGTGCTGACCAAGTGAACGGATATGTCTGCGCCTGTTTAAATGGCTACATAGGAACCCACTGTGAAACGGGTAAGGCATTATTCGTGCAAACGTCTTATAATCAAAATATCAATTCCCGTGGTTGTTTCACGTATGTACTCTGTAAAGTTCATGTCCTTATATTAGTGCATGAGGTAAAGAGATGTCTTTACATCTATGAAAATATTAAATTTGCTTGGTCAACTGTTCGCGGGTATTCGTACGTTCAATATATCGTACGAATAATTGTTCGATCAACTGATCATTCGTTTGATTACTTGTCTTAGTGTATGAATTATTGTGAATCGTTATGTTTGAGGCCCCGGCTGGTGTATTATGCGGAACTATTCATAATTTGCGATGTTGCTTTATATAATTGTCTATTTCCATGGTAAGTATCAACATTAACACATTTCTCTGTTTCCCTTTTTTGTTTGTAGTGTCTGTATGTTCAGTGCCTGATGTTTCTCAGAACGTCCTTTCGAGCTGCCCACAGAGTACATCAGTCCCGTACAAGACAATCTGTGAATACTCGTGCACATCTGGTCTCACTCTGCGCGGGAATAAGGAGCAGTATTGTCAGGCTGACAGAACGTTTTCTGGAAATGTTCCCTTCTGTGAAGGTATGGTTGATTGTTTGTTTTTCGGTTTTTACAGACGCGTTCAATCAATTATGATTATTTCGGTCCGGACCAGCCCTTTACCGTCACAATCCAAAAGGCACAGCCTAGAACCCGAGCAGATTAGTGTGAAGAGCAGAGCAATGACAAATAGAAAATAACACCCATTTAGGTCTCTTCTCCTCTTCAGTAGTTGATCGGTTTAACTTAAAATGACTGCGCCGTCAATTTTGAGAATGCCTTTAATAGGGCAGCGCCATGTTTTCAAACACGAGCGGAATCGTGCGTGAGCGCAAACGTACGCAATAATTTAGCGTATGTATAACATGGCGGCGCTCGTTGTACTCTTTGAAAAGCGCCCTCTGACTGGACAACGCCGTCTCTTTAATGTTTAATGGTCCTTGATGTAATTTGTGCTTCAAATTCGCAACACTGGTGTTATACGAGTAAAGTTAATTTGTCTGTTGCATCGACTCAGTTTTCATAAAACATTTCCGATTGTATAACAAGTTTATTAATGCTTTTTTTTCTTGTTTATTTTCTCAAGTTACATATTATAGATTTGTATCCATAGTTATAGATTTTTAATTTTAAAAATATACAATATACAATATACAATCTAAAAATACACCGAACCAAAATAACTTTCAATTGTTCTATGTCTATAATTATTAGTGAAAATGGTAAGCAAGACTAAATATTTACAAGTGTATTGTATAAAACATATCTCATTCATTTTTGCTTCAGCACCAACCTGCACGATCCCTGTGTACGCGGACCCTTTGACCTCTTCAGAGTGTCCTTCTGGTTCGTCGGTCACGGCCCAGACTGTCTGCAGGTTTGGATGCGAGGGAGGGAGAATGCTAACGGGAACAGCTGACGTCACTTGTCAGTCCGATCAGCTTCTTTCATCTGCTATTCCTCAATGCTTAGGTACTGTAATAATGTTTGACAGTGTTGGCAATACGCCCAAACAATTAGAAATCACGTTTTTCTTTTTATATATTTTTGCGGTTTAAATGTATCAGCAACGACCCAAATTTTCTAAAGAAAATTTGAAAAGTATCACATTGAAGCTATTACTTGTATGCATTGATGTGTGTTATTATTGTACACTGATCCTTACAACCTATCTGCAATCAATTAAACCAATACTTACGCTTTTTAAAATTAATCGATAAACGCCGCATACACTCTAATTCCGTATTTCTTTAATTAAAAACAATGATAATAAGCTGCATTGAATATATGTATATGACTACTATTCTGGTTTCTCCTTTGTTTGAATTTGAATTGACGTTTCGGATTCATGCACCTGTATCGGGAACAATTCGTAGAAAGATGATAATAATACAATATGATTAATTTTATCACTGTCATTTCTTTCACGTCAAAGTCCAACTAAATATCCCCCTTCCATTCATGATTCTAGATTCATGTGGAACCGACACATGCGGCGAAGGTGAATATTGCAGTGCAATGGGGACGTGCGATTGTATACGAGGTTCACGCGACGCGAATGGAGTTTGCTCAGGTAAGCATACATCAATGTTGAAAGGTACTGCGTCGTCGAATTCGGTATTGCACTCAGGGCGTTGCCATGTTTTCAGAACCAGGCGGAATCGCACTGTGATTGGCCGATGAGCATTTGTATACCGTACTTGAACGTGAGTAAAATGGTCACGTAAAGTACACGCGTTTTTGCGGAGATGGCCTTCCATAACAGAGCGTGCGGCGCATTTAATATGGCGAATCCTTGTGAGCTCATGGTAAGTGTCTTCTGATATGACGATAGTGCCTTTGATATTACAATAGTATTATTTATGTAATGTTTTTTCTTAATTGATCAGACTATTTATAAAATATAATTGTATTATCTTATGCACATATTATATGTTACTAAATATTAAACATAGACAAATAAACATATATATACACTCACGCACTCTATCACAAAATAGCAAAGAAATATATATATATATATTCGCATTCACAAACTATTCTATAGTCGTTTCGTTATTTTTATTTATCCAATTAGATATGTGTGGAGGAACATGTTCTCTTACTGAACTGTGTGAACGCCGGGGACAATCTTCGCAGTATGAATGCGTGTGCGCCCCGGGCAAGGACAGGCGAAAAAGTGACCGAGAGTGCGTCGGTAAATCTTGCACTTACTTATTCGTTCATGTTAATCTATATTCATATTTAAACAAAAAATAATCTATTCCTTTCAAGTTAACTGTTTTCAAACTATTTCTTTGAATATACATATATTCATTATTCTATCATTATGCAGGCATGCAACAACAAAAAACATACCATCATAAGCATACCATTATTTAAATGTTAAGAACTTGATCACTTATCTTTATCATGAAAAACGTCTTGCTAATACATTTTTTCATAACTCGAAGTTTCTTCTAAATTGTTGAAACCTTATACCGATCAGTATTATTAAAAAAAAAACATCTAAATTATAATTTGACACTTGGTTATAACTTATCGTGAATTGTTAAAGGAACTACAGCGTCTAGATAGCCTAATTTTCACAATTCGGCTCTCTATATGTAATTTTCCCGAAGAAAAAGGATTTGGCAGTAATTTCTCATGAAATCAATAAATTTTGGGGTAATTAGTGAATATGTAATTGTCCTGGGAACGCCCTTTTTAAATCGCCAAAATGTGACATCATCTAAAGAATGGACTAATGAACTGAATTCTGTAGATGACGCGTCATGACTTAAGCCAATGAATTGTCAATCACATGTCGATCACGCTGCCGATTCGGGACCCTAAATGTGGGTGGGGCGTAAACTGGCTGCTAAGTGAGATTTGGCATCAGAAAACTAGTCTTAAATCACTACTGTGTTTATTTTCATGGATTTTTTTCGCGCAGACCTATGTTGCAGGTCATCAACTATGGGATAAGTGTCAAAGTACGTTGTATTATTTAGGTCCTTTAATCGCTAATTATCACCATTACCACTTACATTATCATTGAACTCCACCAGATGGAATCCGAATGTATGGACTACTGAGAGTAATTAAGCTAGGCGATTCCCCCGCAGTCTTTTCTGCCCCTCTTGCGAACCCTTCCAGTCAGGAGTTTGCCAATGTTTCACAGCCGATAAAAACTCAGGTTAGTTTTTTTAATATTAAAATATGTAACAATTAAAGGGATAGTTGAGTTTTTGGTATAGAGGGCTCTACACAAATTTTTCTTTGGTGAGATAATGAAAAACTGAGTGTCAAATTCGAAAGAGCATACAATTTTGATGACAGAATAAAGTTTATTTGATCAAAATCGGTTCAGAAATGGCTGAAATATCCAAAAACATAACCATTTGTAATATTTGTGGGGGCCCACAATTATTCGATAATTTTGAACCAGCCGTTAAAACAAATTTAAAAATGCTTTCTCTTTTCAAAAATGTCCAAAAGAGGTTTTTAAATAGTTGTTGATTATCTCTCTATCGGATCACTATTTCAACAAAACATCACATGCACAATATTTTATTTAAAATGGTTGAAACTGAAGAGTGTTTAGAGAGCGCCCTCTCGAGTTTGAACGGCTCTTTTTAAAAATGATAACAGGCGTTTTACTTAGTCATTCGTAATTTGTCATTCATTTCGAGCATGGTGGAGTTATAACAATTAGTTTGTAATGTAATGGTGGAGGTTTTGGTTACTAAAATTCAGTTTGACCAAAACTATACTCTGTATCAGTTTACCTAGTTAAATAAATCTAGTTTAAAGGGGTAGTACAGTTTTGGTGAGGCTGAGCGTTCGTTACCAAAACCCGCAACATAACATTACAAACTAATATAGTTATAACTCCACCATGCTCGAAGGGTATAGACAATTACAAACGACTAAGTAAAAAGCCCGTTATTATTCAAAAAGAGCCATTAAAACACAAGAGGGCGCTCTCTTAAAAAGCAGTGGTTTCAACAACCATTTTTCATACAAAATTATGCATGTGATGTTTTGTTGAAATAATGATTAAATAGAGAGATCATCAACAACTATTTTAAAACCTCTTTTGAAAATTTGTGAAAAAGTGTAAGCATTTTAATTTTTTTTAAAAAATAATCATCGAATAAATCTGCAGCCCAGATATATTTCGATCGGATATGTTTATTGATATTTCATCCGTTTCTGAACCGATTTTGATCAAATAAAGTTTATTCTGCCATTAAAATTGTATGCTCTTTCAAATCTTACACTGAGTTTTCATTATCTGACAACAAAATTATTTCGTGCAACGCACTTTCCCGTGCCAATGTTGGCACATAAGACGGTGCCTATCTCCGATTCATTAGCCCTAGGCCACACGTCTACTAAATGTAGCGAAAGCTACAGAAGGGGGCCAGTCCTCTGGTAACTCGTGTGATTAAATTTCCCTTCTCCATTCTATAAATGCCGAGTGCCTGGCTAGAAGGCAGAGGGTACCATTTTTAAAGTCGTTGGTATGACCCGGTCTGGGTTCGAACCCGGGACCTCCCGTGCATGAGGCGGACACTCTAACCGGTAAGCCACCATGCTCGGTCTGAACTACCATGCTCGGTCTGAAATACCAAAACTGAACTACCCCTTTAATGAATGAATGTATGAATAAATGAATGAATCAATCAATCAATCAATGGATCGATCAATCAATCAATCAATCAATCAATCAATCAATCAATCAATCAATCAAACAAACGATTTTTTATTCGTTCCTTCAATTGTGATCATAATTTTGTTGTCTTACTGTAACCGTTGAATGTTACATCATTTTACCATAGCTACTATCGGCCTTCTCGTCCACCGTCCCGCCTCCCGATGATGTGGTGATCACGGGGATCCGTAACGGGAGTCTCCTGATCGACTACAACCTCGTCTATGCTCTCGATGTTTCGAACAACTGGGCTGCTGAGCTTCAACAGACACTGGAGAGGCGGATAGACAGTAATAATGGCATTCTCAATGCTACGAGCTCTACGCTTGTCGTGGTCGATCGAAACTCAGTCACTGTCAATGGTGAGTCTATTTGAAGAAGAAACAAAAACATTCTTATTTCAAAGAAAGGAACGCCATTAATAACTCCTTCATCAACTGGCATTTTAACCCTTTCGCTTCGAAATATTTAAATCCCCATAAACTTTGTACATAGCCCACATAGGTTCTTGTAGGAAACGGGTAACAATTGCATTCATGCTCTTACAAAAATACACCATTACAAAAGATAAACATCTGACGATCGTCACATGATAAAACATAGATATTGCATAACAAAATGTACATAAAATTATACAATGTGTGCATGCCTCAGGAATACTAGATTTGTTGGAAAAAGCAAACACACAACAATATTACAAAAACATACGCGTACGCTTTAGACATTAATTTTAATGGCGTGTTTTCTAATTGACGCCTAAATGGATAGTACAGTTTTGGTCAAACTAAATTTTAGTAACTAAATCTTGTTAGTTATCATTAAAAACTAACATTTATAATTCAATGATGCTTGAATGGTAGAAAAAAAATATAAACAGCGAAAATTCCAGGGCTGTTTTCATTCAAAAAGCAGCTGTTTACACAATATGGCGCTTTCCAAACTTCTCAAATTGTAACCATTTTAAAATCAAAATATGTCAAAAGAGAGGTCATCAAAATCAAGTTTTAAAGACGTGTTTGTATAATTTCAGAAATGTGTAGAATTTATAAATATTTATAAATAAAGCAAATATATTGTAGATATTTTAGTTGTTTCTGAACCGATTTTGATCAAACAAATTTGATTCTGTCTTAAAGGGATAGTTGAGTTCTGGTAAGGTGAGTACAGTTTTAGTGAAACTGAATTTTAGTAACCAAAACCTGCATCATTACATTACAAACTAATAGTTATAACTAGAAAGGAACACAAAATTACAAATTACGTAGTAAAGATCATGTTATCATTTAAAAAGAGCCGTTAAAACGTAAGAGGGCGCTCTCTAAACACTCATCGGTTTTAACCATTTTGAATAAAATATTGTGCATGTGATGCTTTGTTGAAATAGTGATTAGATAGAGAAATAACCAACAACTATTTAAATACCTATTTTGTAACTTTGTGAAAAGAGGAAGCATTTTAAAAAATTTTTAACGGCTGGTTCAAAATTCTCTAATAAACCCGGGGCCCCGGGTTTATTACAAATTGTTATATTTATGGATATTTCAGCCATTTCTGAACCGATTTTGATCAAACAAAGATGATTTTATTGTTTAAATATTATGCTCTTTCAAATTTTACACTCAGTTTTTCATTATCTCACAAACCAATTAAGTAGTCTAGCGCCCTCTCTACCAAAACTCAACTTTCCCTTTAAAATTGTTTTTTTTTTCTTCAAAGTTTACACTTAATTTTTCATTACCTCTTAACCCAAACTACCTAGTTAAATTTGTGTTCTTATTTTATCTTAAGTTGTGACGGAGGACGAATGTGCTGAACCAGATTTGAACGATTGCTCGGTCAACGCAACGTGTATCGATCACGACCTAGCCGGCGGATTCACCTGCCAATGCATGCCGGGATATCGTGACCTCTATTCCAATGCACTTCCGGGTCGATTTTGTCAGCCAGGTAAGCAGTCATGTACTTGACTTTTGATATTTAAATTAAAGTGATAGTACAGTTTTGGTCAAACTGAATTTCAGTTACCAAGACCTGCACCATATTGAAAACTTATAGTTATAACTCCACAATGCTCGAAAGGTATAACAAATTACAAACGACTAAGTAAAAAACATGTTATCATCCAAAACGAGCCGTTAAAACACAAGAGGGCTTTCTAATTGGTTTTAACCATTTAAAATACAAAATTGTGCACATGATGTTTAAAAAAAAAATGATTAGATAGAGAGATCATTAACAACTATTTAAAAAGCTCTTGTAAATTTTTGAAAAGTGTAAGCATTTTATATAACTTTTTTCTTAAATCATCGAAAAAATGTGGGATCCCACATTTATTCAGATCGGACATATTTATTGAGCTGTTTATGAACTGATTTTGATCAAATAAAATTAATTCTGTCATTAAAATTGTATGCTCTTATATATTTGAAACGTAGTTATTCATTACCTTACAACAAATATTTCTTGAAGCGCCCTCTATACAAAAACTCAACTATCCCTTTAAACCCAATAATGTGTGCTGTTTAATTAACAGGATAATATAACAGATTTTAGAGCAATAACATAGCGATCTACCATTTCTAAATATCTTTGATATGATTTGAAATTGAGATTATATGGATGCTTTTATAAATTCTGTGTTCGTTATATTCTCGTGATATGTTTCTATTGTTTTGTTTACATTATATTGGGGGCACGTGCCCCCATACCCCACCGGTGCTACGCCAGTAAATCTAAACATCATGCTATTTTGTACGTCAACGACTGAGGCACTGATCCTGATTACGATAAAAACCTATCGTACACATGATGTCGATGGCTCTTGCATTTATAATAATAATAACATTGCCCTTCTCGTGCTACGGTGCTATACATTATTAGTCCGATATTACATTTTGAGACGATCCGGAGGATGGCGTCAACTTATAATGGGAATAGACGAGGTCAAATGGTTAATCAATGTTGGTGGGAAATGACTTTTCACTTTTTAAAAGCACCGTTTGGTCGGTCCATTAAATACTGTAAAATACAGATAACTGATGTCACTCGTCACTGAATAGTATGCTCCACACAACCATATTACCTGCCTGATTATGTTTAATTTTGATTGGCGATCTTTTGTTGAAATAAATTGTATTCCGTTATACAAACGATGTGAATGTCAAGACATTCTGAAGAAAAAAAAACCCGCGGTCATTACATCGGGCCGTGAGCATCTGAAGGCTTATATATTAAGAAAGGATGGAAGAACATTATTATTTAGTAAAATGTGCATAATTTGTATGGATAGTTTAGTTTGGGTATTGAGGGCACTTCGCGAAAAAGGTTATTTGGGATGTCATAAAAAATGAAGAGTAATATAACAAAAAGAACGTTATTTTAAACAAAAAATATTTTCAGATCGAAATCGTTTAAGATTCAGCTAAAATATCCGTATAATATTATGCGATTCGAATAAATGTTTTGCCCCGGTTTAACATGGTTATCGGCTGCCTTTTTGAAAGAAAACAGCCTACTAACCATTCATAGCTAAGCTTGCCTTCTCTTAGTCGGTAAAACGTAATCTCTGATGAACCCTCGAAACCGGAACATTACTACCCCTTTACCCCAGCCCCCGTGGAAAACCGCCTATGTACGCTCGGATATGAAAGTACAATTTCCGGAGGGAGATGACAAGAACGCCAATACATTAATGATAAAAAACCACACTTGATAAGAAATAAAACGAGGTTGCCATTTTATTACGTTTATTGTACATGTATGGATCGTGATAAGAAGTAAAAATCCATTATTACTTGCACGCAACTTTTTCTTCTATGACAAGCGAAATATGAGATGCGAACTTAATATACCTCATTAAATTGTAAATATAAATATCATCCACAAAAACAAGTTGAACATTATTTATGTTATTACTGACTCATGTTGAGTGAGTGCCGTCAGTAATACAAAAGAATATGCTAATAGAAACGAACACACATCAAATATTACTACCACAGGTTAATATGATATCAAAACTGCCCTAGTTTTCATATCATGTTGAAAATGATTTTGAAAAAAGTCGGGTGATTCATCGGTGTCTCACATTGTAAAATATTAAATGTATCTTTTAAAAATAGGCAACCTATTTCCTGCCAAATTGGAAGTGGCAAAACGTGTATAGACTAATTATCTGATTGTTACATTTCAAGGATGTGTATTCTTGTTCATACACTGGTTTGATAGTTTGCTGAATGAGAACAAATTTATTGTGGATCACCGCTATTGAAATAATTACCGGGATACTTTTGTATTATCTTCTCTTTACGTAATTATGTACAATTTGCGAATAGAAAGCTATTCGTTTGTTGTTCGAGGCAAATGCAACATGTTGAGTTAGATAAATATGTGTTGAATTGGTGCGAATTTTTGTCCCCACCAAAACAGCATGTTGTGTTTGATATACTGTGGACAGTAAACTGACGAATATTGTAAAACATGATATACTAGTACACTACAGCAAATACTCATTTCGTAGTATACTGTACTATCATACAGACTATTATATTATGAATTGTCCATACGAATCTCCAGTCCGGTTAATTCCTTAGTATTAAAACATTATAAACCATATTAACACATTTACGTGTTGAACTAAATAATTATATAAATGATCATAATACATTACTTTTAATATAGAGCAAGTCATTTAAAAACATTTAATATACTTTACAATATAAGCAGACTATACACATTGCATTACAAACATACTCATATTCCAGTGGAACCTCGTTATAACGAGGAGCTTGGGACCATGACAGTTACCTTGTTATATCATCAGGTATCGTATTATATCAGGAGTACCATCTTGTTTATATGATATGACTTTGTTATAGCGGGGGTGGGGGAGGGGTAGGGGGCGGGGGTGCACAAATCGTAAGTCAGAAAATATGCACATTTGAAACAGATTTGTGCATTTAGCACATGTTCTGACTTTGCATTTGATTGCAACTCTGTATCATGTTTATGCAGCACCACCTGATCTCTTTGTAACGAGGTTCCACTGTGTAAATATTATATATATATATTCACATATTTACATAGCGAATGAAGACATTATTATTTTGTATCAATTGCTGAAATACAATACAACACATTATAATTATGAAGATCACCACGGTGACAAATTAAATTTTCGTACAAACCCACCTGAGAAAGTAGAGGTAGCCCTCCCGAAAACTCATGTTGGTCGCTGCATAGATGATGCAGATGATGCATGCTGAAGCTATTGATTTAGGAGATCGCTTTACTTGGTCTTCGATGGCCATTGTCTTTCGCGATGCCAATAAGTTAACGATCGAGAAAAATTGAGATGCAGGCGTATTCCTACCAAAAAATCTTGTTGGTTGCTGCATAGATAATGCAGTATAGCTGACGTTGACTTGATAATATCTAGACTTGGTCCTCAATGTCAATTGTCTTCTGCGATGCCGATAAGTTGATGTTCGAGAGAAATTCCGATGCAGGAGCAGCCCGACGGAAAACCCAATTGAAAAAGTAAACGTAGCCCTCCCGAAAATTCCTGTTGGTCGCTGCGTAGATGAAGCAGTTGACGCTGCTGTTGGTGTGCGCGAGCAGGGCCGAGAACATGTAGGCGTTGCGGGGGGCGATGGTGTCGCCGATGATGCCGATCAGCAAGTAGGGCGTCCACATGGTTAGGTAAGCGATGACGATGACGAGCAGGGACCGTACCAGACGCATGTCGGATGAACTGCGCCGCGATGACATCCCGTTCTGCTTAGTGACCTGCGTGATAAACGGAAGACAAACAAAATAATCTTTTATATTGTGAATGCTCTGTATGTTCGTGTTTTGTTCTTATTTACGCAGTCCAATCAACGGTGGAAGAGAGAACTCTGATGAATGCAAGCTTTTAAAAAAAATGTTTGTATTCAAGTGACTATTACGTGATGAAATCGGCGACCCGTTTTCAAAGAAGTGTCAGAAGTTTTTTCATCATAGTATGACCATCTATGTGATGTTTATCATGTTTATTACAAATTAATAATAATTATCAAAAAAACAGCGCACAAAACGTGGTGTGACTTTCGAAGCATTAACAAATATCATCACGTTCAGTTAGATCACAAAGATCTTTTTCTGGTAAAATATCTACCCACACGACCTTCGGGTAAACTTACACCGTAAAAGAGAACATGGATTGGATAGCCTTATTCTGCCAGTCGCTTGTTACCTTGTTTAGTCTGGCGGCGGATTTCCACACGTGGTAGTAGATTCGGACGTAACTGTAGATAATATCATAAGTGGTAATAGTTACCCTATTAAGTCTAGCAGTGGATTTCCGCACGTGGTGGTAGATTCGGACGTAACAGTAGATGATAGCGATCAGAGGTATTCCACACCCGACAACAGCAAAAAAGATGGTGGAGGTGACGTCTACACTTAAGTCAGACCCGCACATCATCGTCTTCCAGTCGAACCGGTGGTCGCCCCAGCCAGTGAGGCTCGGGACATCGAGGAGTAAGCTGAAGACCCACATGCCGAGCAGCATGACGGGCACGGTGCGGCGGTTGTAAATGTCGCGGTAGCGTGCCCAGTGACAGATGCTGACGTATCGGTTGACTGCGATCCCTGCGATGCTCACCATCGAACAGGCACAGCTATTTGTACATATGTGCAAACGATATTCATAAGTCATAACAAACTACATTGTATGAACATGATCAACCCAGGTATGCTGCTGCTCCCTAGCACCCCCCCCCCCCCCCCTGCCTCGGACGCCTACAGACAGTTATGAATGCATATATCATACTATTCTCATATCAATAAGAATATCCTTTTGTGAGCCCGTTTATTCTTGAGACTTGAGCAATCGTGACTTCGTGTCTTGATGTTATAATACTGAATTAAATAGCATTGCATAGTACATGTAGAACTTTCCCCACTTGGCCGCCAGAAAATAATACGAATTTGCCCTTTAATAACATGATTGTGCCCCAAAATAACTTATTTTGCCGAACGGTGAGGTACCATAGTGACGTTTACAAAACTCTAAAAACGCCCCCCGCCGCGTATGTGTTGCAGGAATCGCTCATATCTCCCGTATAAATGCGGGTGAGACAGGGATGGCACTGAATTAAATTCGTATAATCGGGGTCAAACTAGATTAGGAGTTCTTGTTTCATTTCCTTTTTCACGTACCTCGTGACACAGATTACACCAATCAGCTCGCAGAGCCCGTCTTTGCCGACGAAGAACCGCCCCTCTGTTACCACACCAACGATGGCGAAGGAATCGATTATGAGTGAAACGCACATGTCCGCCACCGCCAGATTGACTATGAAAATATTGCCTGTGTAGCAAACATAAATTGAAATTAGAAATCAAGATTGATAGGAATCTAATAACTACAGTGTCAAAAATTGGTGTAGGAATTGTTAGTAAAAAGTGATGTCCTTAATTTGATATTGATATTGATACCATATTGATATCCGTCAAGACCACTACCATCATCATTATAATAAATAAATCTAATATGATATTAGATTATTTATTTACCGATGTTGCGAAGACGTCGATGCAGCCACACGGCCCCGATGACGAGCACGTTACCAATACAACCAGTGATCATGATGACGATGGTATAGATCAGATAAATCATGTGGACCGCGTATTCGTCGGGGTAATGGTTTACGTACCCACTGGCGTCGATCGACGTCGTGGTCAGGGACCATTTCGTGGTTGACGAGGAAGTCATTGATGACGGACTGATTAGATCAGCATACTCGTCTACCTTAAAAGTGGTCCCGAACTGCGACATGTTCTGTGAAAAAACAGAAATATTTTTAAGAATTGGTTGTTACATGCATAATTATGCTCTTGATTCGTTATTGTGTCCCTTTTTGTGTACCTAAGTAAGATGCTACTCTATTCATCCAAATGTGTTGACAAAAGTGTGGCATGCTCATTCCCGTTATATCTGGCGATCGTATATCACGATTTTCCTACCAAATAGAACGGTCTGTTCTACCAACATAATAGCGTTTTTCGATATCTACAGAACTGTGTGGGTACACACCTGCGAGTTTACAGGGGGTACACACAGATATGCCAGTGAATTTGTTCGATTTTGGAACATTGTATTGGACTCAAATGGACAATTGTTTTCTTCGAAATAATTGATGGTGATATAATTATATCTAGGCACGATCTCTTCTTAATACACAAGAACTACATGTACATGAAAGTATATTTCAGCGATCGCAAATAATCCATCTATATATCGTTAACTCTATCGATTACAAAATATGCCATTGTATGAAATAATGGTTATTAAAAGTGAGCAAAGAAAAATGGGGTTCCAACGGGATTCGAACCCGAGACCTCCGGATTGCTAGACCGGTGCTCTACCGACTGAGCTATAGAAAACCCTACGACGGCGTTCTTCCCAGAAACCCCCCTTAATTCATCATTGCTCAAGTATGTTTTAATTAATTATTACAAAAAGCTGTATCGCTTCGGCGATCCCTCGCATTTATCCCCAAGTTGATTTCATTCCGCTTCGGGTTTTTGTCAGGTTTATAAAGCTTCTGACTACCTGAGCAATGATGAATTAAGGGGTTTCTGGGAAGAACGCCGTCGTAGGGTTTTCTATAGCTAAGTCGGTAGAGCACCGGTCTAGCAATCCGGAGGTCTCGGGTTCGAATCCCGTTGGAACCCCATTTTTCTTTGCTCACTTTTAATCACAATATATTCTTGGTCAGTTTCCCTATATGTTTGAATTAAATAATGGTTATGTCACTATGCCGTTCGGATTGACACCTGATACAAATGAAAGTGCTTAACATAATAAAGTAATGAGGTGTGTTGTCATGGTAATACTGCAAGCATTCATTGAATAAAATAGTATAATTAATGTTTTAAGTATTGAACAGCGGTAATGCAAATTTATTTACTTACCAACGACTTGGCCATGACTTTACCCCTACATGCAGGCTCACCTCACGGGAATATATAACACAAATTTTCATCAGCTTCGGTGATGAATACATGTGTACAAACATGCATGATAGTACAAGAAATAATGAGGGATTAATTATAGTCAGTTTGCTAAAGGCAGTCGGTGAAATTGAGACGAGCCGATTATAAGAAGAAAGTTGAATCGTATTCCCTCAAATTTGAACAAAAGCAAAAATGGTTAAATCTCTTCCAACTGGCTAAGATATGAACTGAGTGTGTAATCACACATTTGAGGTCTTCTCACCAGGTATCCATGAGATAAAAACAAATATCAACAAATTCCATTGCAAGCATCAGGGATATATAGTCTTGTTAAATTTGCCTCACTTATACATTATTATGAAGAAAAAAACACGATACATACAGCATTCATGTGAGAAACCAGAGGCGGTGTCTACTGCTACCGTTTGAATAGATTACTATTATATACGTAGCTGCATGCTTAACTGCTTACGTACGGAGAACGCCAGTTATGCATTTCTGCGCGCTCATTGGTCAATAACATGCAGATCACGTGAGCACATAGTAAGCACTTTTGGTGGACGCCGTTTTGCAGTTCCAAGTACGTTTATAGTTACACTATATGGTTAGAATAAACGGGAAACATTACTGTCGTTACGTTTAGTTAAAAGCAGATATCGCATAAGACTTTTAGATCTTTAAGTGAACGCTTGATCATAATCTGACTGGAAATAAGGAAATAATGATGGCTCCTTGAAAATATGGATGTAGCCATTTATTTATATGGGGGATTCAAATTAGGGCAATACTCAATAATAGATCATTCCCTGTAGCCCTCCCCTTCGTCTCAGTTCAAAATATGTCTTGTAAAATATATTTTCTAAAAAATATGGTGAGTTTGTGGAACTGAGATTAGTTTGCACCTGAAGAAATCAAGAGGAAAGTTTGCATACAAAAGATAAAGGAACTGTCCACAACTTTATCATAGTGCATTGCCAACTTAAATCCTCCATAATGATAAATGGTTATTTTCAAAGAGTAACTGTTTTCTTATTTCTTGACCGATTTTACTTTGATTTTAGAGATTGTTCATCATAGTTATTCAGATTATAATCATTAAACTGAATATTTTTCATCCATGACTTCCCATTGCTATATGATGAATACGGTAACAAATTTGAAAGTATATAATCACAACTGAGAGATTGAGATGACGATAAAGTATATTCTTATTCAAATAATGAAATAACATCTGTTTCATTTTCTCTTTTCTCTGTTACCTTTCCAAGCAGAAGCTGATCCAACATCAGGTAAATATTCGTTTTTTTAAAGTTTTTTTTAAATTTATGTTGAAAACCACTTGTTCATTTCAATATTATAATTAATCATCTAAATGCAAACAAATTTGTTGGCAATGTTTGACGAGTTACTAAGAAAGAGCCAGATATAAATCCAGTATTTTAATGATTTATTTGTATAACAATGTTTTTAATACATACATGTCAGCAACGTATGTTATGGTTTGTTTACAATCTTTTATTTGTTTTCGTAAAAGTTTGGCGAGTTTCTAAGCTATAAGTCAAGATTCAATCCCATCTATCTACTGATTTATAGATCGCGGATTCTAAAAAAATTACGCTTCATCCATTCATCTACCCTACATGAAGGTGCATAATAGTTGGTTTTGTAGAAATTGTTTGTGCATCTGTATGAGGGGGCCTGGTCAAAATACTCCCAAGTGAGTGAAAATGTGCACATCATATTCGGATTTGTGGATTGTTGATCCATGTATCATGTATGCGTGCCTATCGGATGACTGTGTAGACATTTGGCGTATCTAAAAATTCAGCCACGATGGGGGCGGGAGATATAGGCGTACGATCGAGCGTGGGTGATGTTATACAAAGGGGGGTTATAATATATAACTTAGAACCTCGAGGGTTTTGAGCAAAGGCAGTACATAATCGTTCATATCGTCTTTTTTGGGACAACATTAGTAATACAACAATTCTAATTGAAAAGCCAATTGTTATCAATGTCATTATTTCCACGATTGGTTCTTTTTCAGGAACGGGTCTGATAATCGGTCTCGGTATAGCGGGTGGACTCGTTGCTCTCACGCTCGTCATGGCAATCGCTCTGTGCATCCGGGCCTGCTGGGTCCAGAGGATGGACTACTTCGCTCAACAATATGGTTTCCATGGAGACGGCTGGGGATGGTCGTCCAAGGATGAAGATAACTTCATTTCGACAAGATCTACGTCTTTGACGGTAATTTGTAGTACCAATTCTTTATTTCAGGAGAATGTTATAAATTCCGATGACAGTTTTTTTTTCTAAATAGATTTAGTGATCTCATTTAACATCTGAGGAAGAATCTGCTAGAATAGAGGTAAGCTTAGGCCACTGATGACTATTTATTACACAGGCGATATTTTAATAGATATGCAGTTTTCAGCAGTAATGGATAGACATTTACATAGACGTACTGCAGCTTATCATTAGTTTTTATGACGTATAAGGTTTCACATCCTGAATGTGATACATTTTTAAAATGTGCTTATTATGAAGGAAATTTGATTGAACTTGGTTTCCTGTTCTCTTTTCAGCCTCGAACAAATGGTGGATTCCTAGTCGACGGTTCCGAGATGTTTGTGTCGAGCGAACGAACCGCCCAGCATTACCAAACCAACGCCCTCGTTCACGGAGGTCTTCCAGCGAACTCACATCCCCTTCAACTTCAAAATGGCGTCGCGTTGGCGAATAGAACACCGCGATCCACCCAACTGCAGGTTCCTTTCAACAGAAAGACATTGCAGCGATGGCAAGACACGGGGATATCTCGGAGGATGTATCTGGACGATCAGAACCCTTCGACATCCTTCCATGTAGAGTCTGGGGAGATCCCAACCGACGTCATATTGCCTGAAAGTTACCAAGGTCATAGGAATGGTCGTGGGCGTAGGGGGCTCAACGCAGAGACGAATCAACGCCGAGATTTCAGGCCAACTAATCGACACCAAACACCGGCGTACGGTCTGACATACTTTTAAACTTCCCGCGACCCGAGCCAATTAACCCTTTAACATCAATGGGCGGATAAACTTTGAAATAATAGTTTCGACAATTGTTATGTAGGTTGGTAGGCCAACCTGGGCTTCTGAAAGTGTATACAGTTATATTGAACGTTAGTCCTTGAATTAGCGTCATTATGTACACACATCATCATGGACTATACACTTTAATTGATACCGTGTATTACCTAGCTTTGTTTTGTTGTTGTTTTACAGGTTATGTTAAAGGGATCTAGTAACATTGTCCAAATCATCAAAACTTACTTGGAACGCTAGCGGTTCTATCATACCTTTTGTATTCATACCTTTTTGTATTCGAAGTAGCATGGGACAGGTTTTGGTTTTTTGAATTTCCCTTTCGTTAAAAAGATATTTACGATTAAAGTGTTCGGATTTTTAACTATCCACTGGATCCACTGGATAGTCATAACCGTGTACAAAGTCAGTGCAATGAGTTAATGAATATCACTCTGCATTTTCGCTCATTACTTTGCCATATATAACATCCATTTAACATGAAATTTCCACACACATCACACATCACAGCAATTATACACATTGTATCAAACATTCATCACTTTTTCCCATTCAACAAATTTACTAGATCCCTTTAATGTTAAATTCGTTTTCTAACAGGCGAATGAACTTTCGAGATTATTGGTTTATTGCTATACATGTAGTGATATATTTGTTTGGTTTATAAACAAAATAACATGTCTAAAAATTGCCAAAAGATGTTTTGACATGTGAAAAATAACTTAAACATATGTAAACAAATCGTCCACCCTTAAAAAAATCACCATTAACTATATTTATATAACACTGAATGCAATTGTTTAGACAGCTGGTAATTATTTGCACCGGTATTTGCATCAGTTTTGAAAACATACAACACGACACGGACAAGAATTAGAACAGCTTTCCAAATTTAAAACGTGTATCAAATGATTGATTTTCTATATATTTCAGGTAACATAATTGAGTTTATTTGCATGCTAATTACCACATTTAATTAACATAATAAAGCAAAATTGTACATTTTACATAATATCAACCATGTAATCGCCAAAGTTCCCGCAATAATTTTACTAACACAAAACAAAAGAAAAACCACGATGGGACCATTTTGGCAATGCAATTATATAGCCTAAACTTATGCTGCATCCGCGACAAAAATCTAATCTGTGTACATTATTATCTATTTTACATCATTATTTATAATATCATTACCAATTTCATGTATATATATTTATTAGATAATAGTATTACATTGTAGCAAATTAAATCGTTTTAAAATGTTATGCATTTATATATATGAAATGTTTATATTTTTACCATTTACCATTGTTAATATTTATTGCTTTTCTTTCTCAGACGAATAACCTTTCAGGATGTGTCATTGTCTTTTAAATATAAATACGATATTTTTTCTTCTAAATACTGACATGGAAGTATGTATGTAAAAGATTTACCTAATATATTTTCTTCTCAACTAAATTACAATGTAAAATAGTACTTTGTGTATATTCATTTAATCAATGGAGTAAATTTAGCAAGGCTCACGTTTGCTTGTAGAGTCTAAATCATAACTCAAATATTGAAAGTAATATTTGTTATTCTCTGAATGATATTATATTTAACCAATCTTCGAGTCTCATATTTCGTCTGGAAATCTCGCAAATAATATTTAGTGTCTTAATTTTGGATTTTGCTTCATTTGATTGTGAGTAAGTGTGCGTATGTGTGTTGCGTGTGAATGTTTGTTTGTCTGTGTGCGTGATTCGATGTGCACGGTGTGTGTATGTGTATGTGGGCCTGCGTGTGTATGTGGATTGTGTCTGTGTATGTTCGTGTGTGTGTGTGTGCGCGCATGTGTGTGTGTGTGTGTGCGTGCACACGCATGTGTGTGTGTTTGTGTGCGTGTGTGTGTGTGTGTGTGTGTGTGTGTGCGTGTGCGTGCGTGTGTGTGTGTGTTTAAGTGTGTGTTTCCGTGCGTCTGCGGGTTGGAATACCATTTCATACTGCTATATGCTCCAAGAACTTGACTTCAATTTATGCAAAAATGCACATTGAGGAAATTGTCGTCAGTAGCCTCAAAGTGTGTAGGTGCAGCTTTCTGTACAAATAATCTTGTGCAGCTTGAAGGGGTAGTAGGTTTAGAGGGTGCTTCAAGAAAAACATTGTTTGGGGTAACCGTAATACAAAACCAAGTCAAAGTGTTATATTTCAAAAAGCACGCAATTTTAAAAACAGAATAAACTTTTACTTGACTAAAATCGGTTCAGAAACGGCTGAAATATCCAGCTAACCCATTTCCATGCATTGTTACTGCAACTCTTCATTCTCCTTCTTGCTGTCCATGCACCACCGTCAACAACAAATCGTCATCATCATCATCATTGTGTGTAGGGTAGCCCTGTAGATCTCCCAGTCAAATATAATTATGGAACGCATTAGAAAGAATACCTTCTTGCTTTAGGACAATTATATTACTTTGCGGTTAATGGCAGTAGATCGAGTAATAAGCAAAACGATATATATATAAATCCGCATCACCACCAGCTACTTTGAGCGTGAGGTGAGTTCAAGACTTCACAAGGAAGCGAAACGACTGAGCACGGGGATGGGTGTCCCCCTCCCACTCCCAGGAAATGGACTTGAGGCCATATAATTATGTGGTAAGCGTTATGATTCTACAGATTGGGAAAAAGGTATATTTAGTTCATTAAGAAAAAATAATTAAAAAATAAAATGACATACACAAGACCGATTCCCGGGGGAATGGTTTGATGGTAAATGGAGGGGGAGGTGTAAGGGAGCTACTTTTGCATTTTTTACTCGAAATTGTGCATGGAGGAAATTTGACTTGACATGAAGTAGAATCGGAATTATCATGACCCAATAAATACCCAGTATTAATCATTGGTATCGAATTAGAAATAAGCCCTTTTTTTGGGGGGGGGGGGGGGGGGGGGGGGATGGTTGAGCGATACTTTTTGAATAAAATGTACAGCCTTCAAGTAGAATACAATTTTGACATAAACCGCGTTTCATAGGATCGTCAATATGAGCGAGGTAGAGCTAGCGCGCGCGAGCGTGCGAGCTGCACGGAATGTGAGCCAATACGGACTTTTCGATTTGTACGTTCACTAGTGGACTGGTACAGTGACGTCATTTTTTGAAGCAGTGCGCATGCGCATCTACGTGCCCGTCGTTCGTACCAGATATCTAATACGTGTACACCCCTGTTTTGCCGTCGGTCTAGATCTGTGACGACAAGCACTATTTGGCTACTAAAAACAACGTCTTATATAGCTGTATATTTCTTGTTTCTCTGCTGTGGTCTCTGTAAACAGGTTAACTAAACTGTATAATTTAAATGAACTTGTCTATAAAGGTTACCTGTTTATAGCGTCCACTCTTCTTGTCTGCATTGGGTGGTCACTATACACAGGTTTTACTATATCTCATTTTAAAGGGGAAGTTTAGTTTTGGTAGAGAGGGCGCTGCACATCACAATTTTTTTGTGAGGTAATGAAAAACTGAGTGTCGAATTTGAGAGAACATGCAATTTTAATGGCAGAATAAACTTTATTTGGTCCAAATCGACCCACAAACGGCTGAAATATCAATAAATGTATCTGATCTTATAATTATTTGGGGCCCAAATAATTAACGGTTTTTTCAAAAAATTCAAAAAATGCTTCCACTTTCTCAAAAAATTTCGAAAGTGTTATTTAAGTAGTTGTTGATGTTCTCTCTATAAAATCAGTCTGGTAATAAAACATCACATGCATTATTGTCTATGGAAAATGGTTGAAACTGACGCCTTTAAAAAAGCGCCCTCTCGTGATCAAAATGGCTCTTTTTGAATGATAACATGCTTTTTACTTAGTCATTTTGCAAGTTTGTATACTTTTCGAGCATAGTGGAGTTATTGCTATTAGTTTTGAAGGTTATTGTCCAGGTTTGGTTACTAAAGTTCAGCCTTACCAAAACTAAACTTCCCCTTTAATTCTATGGAGTCTGTCAATAATAAGTCACCTGATTATAGCACTCACTTCCATGCATTGTTTCATTTGGATGGTCACTATACACAGGTTTGACAGTACACTGTGTTATGAAATTTGTCTATAAAGGTCACCTGTTTATAGCGACCACATGTCTTGTTGCACTTGGGTGGTCACCATACAAAGTTTACTGTTTATGATTTTATGGAACAGGTCTATAAAGGGCACCTGTTTATTGCGGCAAATGTTCTTATTTTCCTTTGGTGGTCGTTATACACAGGTTTGACTGTAAACAATATGTTGGCACCTGTCTATAAAGGTCACTTGCAATTAAGTGTCAATTGTGTTGTTTCCATTGGGTGGTCACTATACAGAGGTTTGTCTTAATAAGATTTTATAGAACCTGTCTATAAAACACCTGTTTAGAGCGGCTATTTTTTTTCCATTCCATCTGGTGGTCATTACACACAGGTTTTACTGTAAACAATATGTTGGCACGTGTATATAAAGGTCACTTGTAATTAAGTGTCAATTGTGTTGTTTCCATTGAGTGGTCATATACATAGGTTTGTCTTAATAAGATTTTATAGAACCTGTCTATAAAGGTCACCTGTTTAGAGCGGCCATTTTTTCATTCCATCTGGTGGTCATTACACACAGGTTTGACTGTAAACGATATTTCGAAACCTGTCTACAAAGGTCACCTGATAATAGCGGCCAATTTTCTTGTTTTCCTTTGGTGGTCTTTCTACACAGGTTTGACTGTAAACGACTTTTCGGAACATGTATTTAAAGGTCATCTGATCATAGCGGCCAATTTTCTTGTTTTCCATTGGTGGTCATACACAGGTTTGACTGTAAACAATATTTCGGAACCTGTCTATAAAGGTCACCTGATAATAGCTGCCAATTTTCTTGTTTTCATTTGGTGGTCTTTACACACAGGTTTGACTGTAAACGGTATTTTTTAACTGTCTGCAATGGACACCAGTTTATAGCTGCCAATTATTCATATATATACAATTGGTCATTATACACAGGTTTGACTGTATGTTGGCACCTGTCTATAAAGGTCACTTGCAATCAAGTGTCAATTGTATTGTTTCAATTGAGTGGTCACTATACAGAGGTTTGTCTTAATAAGATTTTATAGAACCTGTCTATAAAGGTCACCTGTTAAGAGCGGTCATTTTTCTTCTTTCAATCTGGTGGTCACTATACACAGGTTTGACTGTATTGGATATCAAAACCCTTTTTTTACAAAACTAATCTTCTATTCTCTGCAAACTTCGCACGAGCAATGCATGAACTATCCCGAGACTTGAACGCGCGTCGTCGTATGAAATCGAAAAGGTAAATAGCAACAGTCAACGTGCCTAGTCAACTCAATGTGGTACTTCACTGGGACGACAGGTCAACGGTCCTCGTATCAGCGATCGAATTTGCCAGCCAACGGCGGGCCAATACCCTTGTCAGGAGAGCTCAGTCAGCGAGCTACTAAAGTCTAAGGTAAGAAAATGCTCCTATATTTCTATTATTAGACTATAAGAAGTGTATTTGAGTGAGTTTCAGCGAGAGGAACCATAAATAATATGAAATGTAATACATAAAAAGACATTGCTTAGACGAATTCAAGGGGATTGAATGACGTATTTTCTGAATTATTTGCTGCCCAGTCCCATGTAAGTGTTTTGGTGTTTGTTAACTGCATTGGCTGACGCCTGTCTTGATATGTAAACTATTGAATACATTAATATCTTTCATATGCTAAATTGATATGCGTTTGAGTAAAGCCTAAAGGCCCGGTCACATATCACCAGATAGCGTGAGCCGTAAACGGATGCCCGACGAATAGAACATTTGCGAAATTAAATTATCCAGGGGTTAAAGTCGTCTTCATTGCTTCGTGCACAAAACATTTCACAACATACATCGTCCGACAAGGAACGGACAAGAAATGCATACCAACAAAGTCGAACGGAGACGAATGGATTGAAAATGTTGCTCTCCGTCGGGCATCCGTTTACGCAACCCGGTAATAGCCATATGTGACCGGGCTATTAAGGTGCAGGTGAACAGTTAAACTTTAAAAAATAAATAATAACTGGTTATTTTGTTTCAGCCTTACACAGATTAAGACTGGATTGAAATGGAACAACAAAAGTCAGGAGGAAAAAGAGTGGCTGCCAGCAAGATGGATACAAATAAACCATGCAATAGTTTGGCTGATAATTCAGAATCCGATGTAAGTTACTGATTTTACCAAATCTAAAACTAAAATGTATTGTAAATCATGGTCCTGGTCACATCTAGTACTGAAGTAAATGTGGTCCTGGTATGATTTCACTAGAAGTTACCAAACACGGCAAATGTCTATTGGGAAACTGTTTGGAGTGATGATTTTTACTGAAAGATCCTGAAAGTATAGGTAAGCCTGAAACATGTTTTGAATTGCTCTACATTCAATTGCAAACAACTTGGCTATCAGACAACCTTCAAAAATTTGCAGGAAAAAAATTAAAGCTAAAAATTAAATATCTTCTGTAGAAAAGGTATGCCCGGATTTGCTCACCTCTATCTGTGTACAGCGACTCGTCATGGTGGCAAATGTGGCAATTTTGCTTACCGTACTGTTAAATTGGTAATTGCATAATTCCTGTCACCTCTACTGCTCTAGTCGTATGTTTCCTCTTGGGTATCACTAATAACGTAAATAATCCCATATGTTTTAACTGACCTCAGTAGGCTGCCATGTTTTCAACGGTATCGCATCATCTGAGTGTGCACCAACAAATGCGGTATAGGGAACCACTGTTTTTTAGTCTGCAGCTATGTCGGTGGTTACGTAACTCGTTTTTGTTTGTGCATGCTCAAATCACACATAGGTCAATTAGCATTGGTTATACGTACTCCATATTTGACAACATGTTCAAGCCCGTCCAAGAAGTTTGTGTTGTTATTTGGGTCTTGAACATGTTTGTTCATGTAAATTTCTAATAATTAATAAAGTTAAACTACTAATACTATGCTTACGAAATATGCTGTTTTTGTTGTGGTTTGGATTCCGTATTGTAGCATTTGAGCTCCTTTTCTCTGGAAAAAATGAGTAGTTGCTGCAGTGCTGCACACCCTGAAACGTAATCCGCATGTACACAAAGTATGAACCCTGATGAAGGGCCTATTTGCTCAAAATACAAATTTGCTAAATAGTCTCAATTTAAGACTAGGAATAGTTTACATTCGGATTTTATTAATTTGAGTCTGATCATCATCGTTCATATTTGTATCGTTTCAAGTTTTGATGAATTTGATCACACTTGACTTAATGAAATCGGAAGGTAAACTATTCAAATTCTTAAAAGGAGACTCTTTAGTAAACGTGTATTTTGAGTAAATACGCCCTTCATATATCGATTATTACGTCCGAAGCGTGCACGCCCACCCCGCGCTATAAAATCCCATCGCAAAGAAGATCGGTCTCTCATAGAATAACGTGGCTAGGGAGGCAGGCGGCGAAGCGAACACTCCGGGATCGAGAGCGCAAACGGACGCGTCTGAATACTTATGCAGCTCTATGGCACTAGTATTCAAGAAGAGCTTCCTGCGCGATTTTTTGTCGGTAGATGGCATCAGCTAGGTATGTCGATGCTAACGAACTTTCCTATATGTTGCGTGTAAATGGTCCAGTTATTGGACCAATTTACTAGTAGATGTGGCTCAAATGACCTTTCATGCGATACAGTTGGAAACCATGGCAGCATCCAGTGGTCAGTCAAAATAGATTTTAGTGATCTCCAAAACTAGATTATTTCCAATATTATTATTAGTATCAGCAAAGAGAAAATATAAATAAAAAAATAACATGAATTATAAAATGCACTTTTCAGTTAAAGTGAGCAAAATCAGCCAAAATGCCTGTGTTTGTTTCCCCTATGAATTATGTTTACAGAGTACTCAAATGATTTAATTTGATTATAAGTTGCCTGAAAAACGATTTTTTTTTTTTTTTTTTTTTTTTTTTTTTTTTTTTTTTTTTTTTTTTTTGCATAGCAAGATTGTTCCTACATGTACATCTTACTGTATTGATAATTGAGTATAAGTTGGCCTACTAGATGTGTGACTTGAGTGTATTAAAGAGCAAAGGCATCTTGGAATTCCTCAAAAGCGTTTAGCGTCCCCGCCCGCTTCCTTTTTGGAGGCCGCCTGCTTTTTTTTTTTGCTTTTTTTTTGTGAAAAATCCGAAAAAAATGTAAATTTCGTGATTTTTTTGGGGGAAAAAATGATTTTGAAAAAGATTGTACTTTTAATATAGACTCATTCGTTATTTTGGATAAATGGGTCAGTCGGCCATTTTGAAAAAAGTCGGCCATTTTGAACAAAGTTGGCCATTTTGAAAAAAGAAAAAAAAGAAGAAAAAAAAGGGCCTCCTCCTTCCTTTTTTCAAAAGAGCAGGACGCTAAACATGTTTTTTTTTTTTTTGGCCTAATATCAGTGGTTTATTTCCCCATGAAGGAATGAATGAATGAAAGCGAACTCGACAAGTTTTTAACCGTGTTTACAGTTACTCCAGTTACTCCCCCCCCCCCCCCCCCCACCCCCCAAAAAACAAAAAACAAAAAGAACAAATAACAGAACCAGTGGTTTGTAGAGGGCAACATTAATATGCCAGTAAATTTTACTATGGGGCAGCCAAACTTTATGCACTATTTAGGTGGCCTAACAGGTAAGTACATACATGTAGGTAGTAGTGTTGTTGATGAGTCCCGGGTACCCGATTCCCGCCGAAAAATGTCGAGTCCCAGGCGCAAAAATCAATAATCGATTGAACGCATGAGTTATCATGTTAATTCAAGTGACATAAATGCGCTCAATTTTTATCACTTGAATGAACATGTTTTCCCAGCTGGCGTGACATGCCGATTGTGTAATCAACAAATGACTAAATTTCGGGTACCCGGGACTCCGAAATCAACAACACTAGTAGGTAGATTGTAAATGAACAGTGACAGAATGAGAGAGTTGTGCAAGCACTGGCGTACCCAGGATTTTTTCAAGGAGGGGGGGGGGGTTATTTCATCGTAATTACCGTGGGGGTGTCCGTGAAGAATTTAAACGAGATGCTTGAACAAATTTTGAGGTAGAGACCGAGACACTTTTTAAGTTGTGGCCGAGACCATTGGTTATGATGGTCAAGACCACTAAAAGGTGGTCTCGAGACCAGTACAAGGTGGTAGGTGGTAAAGGGGGGGGGCTGAACCCCCCCCCCCCCCCTGGGTACGCCTATTTGTGCAAGTATTTCCCATGTCAAGCCTTATCCAGCATTGCATTTTTTATTAATGAAGGGAGAGAGATTTTGAAAAATAAACAGTTTTGAAATGAATGTTATATCAGGGCTCTACAATTACCTTTTTTGTCAGTGGCCCGGTCAAGTAAAATAATTTTCCCCTTATTCTGGTGGCCCGAAAGAAAAATTTAGTGGCCCAAAAATGTTTTTCATGAGTAAACTTTTTAATTAAGTATAAAAAATATCACTCTTTCCTGATCAAACCTGTGATTATAGATGAAGCATGACATGGAAGAAAACAAGATTTTTCAAATTTAGTAAATGTTGGGTTGAAAATCTGCTGGCCGATCGGGCCAGCAAAATATGACTTTTATACATTTTTGCTGGCCCAAAGTGCAATTTCACTGGCTCCAGGCCAGTGCAAGCCCTGGTTATATAGTTAACCTTGAGGACGCTTTGTATTTTTGTTTCAGGTCACCAACAAAAGAGGAAAGTAGTTTACTGCCTCGACTTGGCCTCTTGCAACAAAGATGATAAATTGAGCCGTGTGTGTAACTAAATCAATTATTATTATTTCATTTTCCCCCCTAATTGTGCAGCCTGCCATGGAGTGTGTTATCACCAAGATGCCTGATAATGTCATGCTTCACATCTTAGGCTTTTTGTCTGTCAGGGACATCTGCATAACAGCTTGGTAAGAGACTGTATTCTCTTGTTTACATTTCTTCACTGTGATGTTACTGTAAAGACATTCATACAACAAATATTTACACAAACTAGATAATGATGCCCAATATTGTTCTTTGTAAATTTTATTTGGCAGTTAGTGTCATCATTGACATATATATTTCTTCATTTCTATTTCAAGCCCACATTTAATTTTCTTGTTCAGGTTTTGATTAGTATGCGAACTGATTTCAGACACGGATGCTCAACACCCCCTCCCCCCCCCCCCCCCCCCTTATTGAGAAAAATGAAATGGAAAAAAATATATATTGAATATGAAGCAAAATAATTACATCATGTTGCAAGCTACACTCTTATCAAAGAAAAATAATTGAATTTTAAATTGTCATATTGTCGCTTGTTTAGACTATCTCTATTTCTCTCTCTTTCCTTCTGTCTCCTTTTACTTTATAGTGTGTGTAGACGTTGGAACCATCTTGCCAGATCGAAGCCACTGTGGCGACATGTGGATCTGTCCCCATTCAGGATAAACCTTGTCAACATCCGCAAGCTGGTCTTTGCATACTTCTCAGACTCCCTCAGGTCCCTGCGACTCAAGGGGTTTCTACTGTCCATCAAGAATACCGAGTGCATCTCCGACGCACTGCTCACAGAGTTAGGGAAGCGCTGCCCTAATCTCAAAGATCTGTGCATCGTGCAAGCAAACCTAGCAGGCATAAAGTCTTTGAACCTGCCCCCGAATCTTTCAACACTCAGACTGCTCAAGTGCAATTACCCGACCTTCTGGCTGACTGAGGCCTCCAAGCAAGGAAGACTTGACTCCGTTCGTCATCTGGACCTGTCGGGGTCGAATGGGTTCGGTGTGAGAGATGTGGAATGCCTCACCCCTAAGCCACTGTCATCCCTGCTCACTCTGCGACTTGACGGCTGCTATCGAAGTTGG
>JBAMJV010002620.1:120000-246393 GCA_037951105.1 Echinarachnius parma | reverse complement strand
GAGGGTTTGGGTTAAAGGAACGGTAAGAGCATAGACCTAGGTCTATGGTAAGAGGTACATTGGAGACCCTTTTTTTCCAGGAAAACTGGTCTTGCGAGATTAACTTTAGCCCGAGGCTCACTTTCACTGTCATGTTTAGTTAGGTTCTTGATCTTCGTGCCACCAGTTTAGTGAAGGGAAGAATTGTACGTCTTTAGGAAAGTTGAAAATAATGCAGCTTTATTTTGGTATTTGGGGTATACAGTACAACTTGTGTATAGTTTAGTGACCACCTATTAAAGGTATACAATAAAAGTGACCATTGTAGACAGGTAACCTCTACCGACAGTTTCCATTACCTTGTTTTCCTTTCATGGGGATCATTTTTGGTGGCCTCTATAGGTAGATTGGCTGCTATAAACAGGTTGCTACCAAGACAGTTTGGACTGTAGTTAGTTTAGGAGTCATGGTTTGGGACAAACTTTGGGGATACAAATTTATTTCCAAGACTCCCAATCCTCTCCAATTCAGTCAAGGTTCATGATGCTAGAATGTAGAAACACTATCAAGGTGATAATGGGCTTCATGTACAAAAAAAAAGGGAGAAAAGGGTGAGAGGAATGAATTTGGGTCACATTTGGGGACCATTATCAACCATATTCAAGTGTCAGGCAAGAATTCTTGGCTGAGGATCAATGTCAAATCTTGTTTAGACTGGGTATATATATCTGCAATTTCATTACTATAGAAGCAATCATTCATAATGAGTTGTTCAAAGACATAGTAAAGGGTTTCGGGAAATGGGTGTGCCCTGTGGTATGAAAGTTGGGGTCAAATTCTGAAGTAAAAGTGTGAAGAAAAATTCCAGGGGGGTGTTTCGCAAAGATGCTAAGTTGAACTTCACTCTAAGTTGGACTTAACTATTATGGAAAGCCATTTGTAGCCTTGGAATACAAAAGCAACAAAGCAAGAATGTTAGACTTTTCATACAGGTTGCATCAAAAACATGAAATCTTCTTGATAATAGAAAATATTAATGGTTTGAATCAACATTTTATGCATTTGAAAAAGGACTTTTACAACAATTTTTCGAAGAAACTAGTGGCTTTCCATACTTTTTCAGCATAACTTAAGAGTTAAGTTCAACTTAGGATCTTTGTGAAACACCCCCCTGATCAGATGTGGGCCTCAGAACTCAAGGTCACGCCATGTTTCAGATTGGGTGTATCTGTTCACAAATCAACTAGAGTAACTTCTTGGTTATGAATGATACTCATGAATTATGCTATATAAATAACCATTACTATTGTTATTCATTATTAACTTTTAAAAAGTAGAGTGGACAATAGGCATGGGTGTGGTGTTGCATGTTGAGTCAATTTCCAAGTAATATATAATTTATTTCAAACAATAGGGCTCATCAGTGTCATATCATGGGCAATTAGGGTGTTAGTTTATGTACATGATCTTTTAATAACTACTATAAGGCCATGAAAAATAAATTGTTGGATTGGCGTAACCCGCCCGACCCTAAAGGTTTTTTCTGATTTTTTTTTTTTTTTTTTTGGATTAAAAAAAAATTAAAATTAAAAATAAATAATAATTTGATTTTTTTCTTTCTTTCCAATTGCGATATGTGTTATGTGTGTGTTATATGTGTGTTTTTGTGTATTTGTGCAAATCCTGCACAAAAAAACCCCTACCTACCTACCCTAATTTTTGGTTGCCCGTTACTCCAATCCAACAATTTTTTGGGGGGGGCCTAACGGGTTGATCATGGACTTGATGAACTAAGAATCAGGGGCAACAGGGATGAATGGGTGTGGTGTTACATATGTAATATCTTATTTCCAAGTGAAATGTCAAGAAAAAAGTTGTTAAAGTAGGCTTCATCAGTGTCAAATCACGGGCAATTAGGGTGCAGATCATTTATAATGTCATGATCCTTAAATAACTGTAATTGTAACGAGTTGATGATGGATTCGTTGACTAAAAAATAAGGGCTAAATGGGATGAAAGGGTGTGGTGTAGCATTTAAAGCAGTTTTCCATGTAAAATGTCAAGATAATCATGCTTTAAAGTAGAACTCATCAGTGTCAAATCATATTTAGAAAGGAAGCAGATCTTGTGCTTATAATAGCATGTTTTAATAAATTGATCCTGGAATTCCGAGTAAGGAGTGATGCGTGAGGGGCAAAAGGAATAATAACTGAACAAAATGAAAATAGGACTCACTGACAAATTCTGTTTAGATTTATACATTTTAAAATCAACTCGATATGAGTTGATCACAGCCGGCAAAGGGGGGGGGGGGGGGGGGGTAATTTTTAGGAAATTTGTGAAGCATAAATGAAAACGTATTATACAATGCATGTTATCATTATTTACCATCAGTTATCCAAAATAAATGGAAAAAACTGCTCCATAAATTTAATATTTCATTGATTTCCATAATATACAGTAGGTTTATTAGAATTTATGAACCTGCAGAGTCATAAATTCAAGTGTACGATACCATGTATGAATATCATGATGTGCCTTAGGAGAACTAGAATTGTGAAAATATAACACAGTCTCATGCATTTCAATCATTTGATTTTTCATAGATAAAAAAACTGATAAAAAATATTGACATCATAAAAAACAGTAGATCAACTTTTGTTTACTCAATCAAGAAATACATATAAATATGCAAGCACAAAATAAAATTCATAACACCTAAATACCACAAACAAAATCCCAATGACATTTATGATGACAAGACGAATGTCAAACTTTTAAGCAATGCAGGTTTCTGTCTACAATTTCATCACCCGCTTTCCGTGAACTAATAATGATTCCTCACCCACACACACTTATTGCGAATCCATAAAAATAAACATTACATCTTTTATGGCGATGCGAAACGCGCTATCAATATTCATAGCTCTTTTCTTTTGACCACCTCTGCCCTTTGCCCATCTATAATGGACTAATGGCTTGCCCTCGGAGTTCTTGGAAAGATGCTATTCATACACGAAACATGCATGTCGCATCGATGTCGCCATTTGGCACGCTAAATGCATTCTTTCCAAACGGGTATATTACACATATGCAGAAGATTATATATAGTCACATTAATACTGTTTACTTCAGTAATTATAGCATATATTATAATGCAATCAACTATCATATCATTGTCTAAGGCAATTAAAATGGCTGCCTGTGATTTTATTAACTATCTGTCCATGAACTAATAATGCTTATTAAAGGGATCTAGTTACTTTGTCTATGTGTGCAAAGACTGACCGAGGGTTGATAAAATGAGTATTTCTGTAGTCTGATGATATGTCCACTGAGTGATGTGTAAAAATTCCATGGAAATGAATGTCACATGACTGTTAGAGTAATGAGCGAATTTTATGCAAAGTGATATTTGATAACTCATTGCACTTACTTTGTTCATAGTTTAAATTCTCCCATGGAGATTTTAAAATCAGAACGCATCAGTAATACATATCTTAATAACGATAAAGAATTTGTAAAACCAAAATCAGTTTCTTGCTTCAATTGGAATACAAATATAACCAGGTATGTGATAACAGCTAGAGTTCTTAAGTAAGTTTTTTTAATTTTGACAATGTTACTAGATCCCTTTAATTTCCCACCCACACACACAAACTGTGAGTCAATAAAAACAATTATCTTTTGTTTTATTGGATGGACAATGTGCTATCATGATTCACATTTTTCCTGGGAACGAGAGCTCAAACATGACACAAGACCAGCCCTATAGTTCCGCCATGAACCTACTTTCATGGTTCCACTGATCTCTAGACATGGGTATATATTTATGGTTAAATGTGTAGGGAAGGCATGTGTGCTCTGCCACAATCTTTAGAAGTATAGAGTACCGAAGTAGTGATGTCACATGCTTTCATACTGGCATTTAGCAGTGGGTCGGAGCCAGACGATTGCCTTCTTAGCAACCGCTAGATCACCAATTCATTACTTGCCTGACATTGTTTAGAACCATTACCCATGGCAATGAATAGCTCTGACGTCACACTTCGGTACTCTATAGTCAAACTTGTCTTTAGTGACCACTATAGACAGGTTGATACATACAGGTTTCTATTTACTATGGGAAATTTAAAAAAAAGTGGTCACTATAGACAGGTGACTGCTAAAGAGTGGCCACTAGCACAGGTTTGACAGGTCTTTCTTGTAATGTATATTGACATCAATGAATTTGAGCCAATGATTCTAATAATTTAATTACCATGGTGATTGTGGGCTGGGCTGGTTTTGTGACCTCGGCCCCAACTTCGTCTATGTATTCTAATATACTGACACTGATGGGTTAGAGCCAATGATTCTAATTACCATGGTGATTGGACTGGGCCGGATTCAAGCCCTCAGCCCCGACTACCTTTGTCCTTTCCTAATGGATAACAGGACTTATGGCCATCCTCGGAATTCTAGGAAAAATGCTATATGCGGCAACATTCATGCCAACTCTTTTGTATTTATAAGAATACATGACATACAGGAAATTTAATGAACAATAGTGCAGAGATATTAATTTGTTTGTCATTTTGTAATGGTCTTAAAAAGAATGCATACTGTAAATTTAATGAACAATAGTGCAGAGATACTAATTTGTTTGTCATTTTGAAATAGTCTTAAAAAATGTATGTATGCAAATTGCATGGGCAATAACAACCAAACACACAGTCAAGTAATTGATGATTGTGTGGCCTTTTGGAATAGCAACGACACATAGGAGCGAAAAATGCAAATATTCAAGATATAAATAACGGCAAAATAAATTAGACTTACAAATGCAATCCTGAACAAATCAGAGATGCACGTAATTGTGTTGTGAACAGCAGTTCCAAAAATAGTTGGAAAGAAATTTATGGATAATGCACGGTATACGGTACCAAAATTATTTATGTCTTCAACAGGCTTAGAAAACATGCAGTTATACAATCTTCTTTTATTAAAACCACATATAAAAACAAAAACTTGATCGAATTGATGTTTTGCTTTACTGGCATCTGTTAACCCATGCAAGACGGATGGATTTGCTATAACATGCAATCTCTATAGACCCCTGCCAGAGTATTTTCGGGACCAGTCCTGAACGGGTTAATTTATATCATTAAAATACATTTTTCTAGTTTGATGGTCCAAATTGATATGATCAAATCCCTCACGAACAAATATGTCCTAATTCATATAAAGCGATTACGTGGAATTTTCAGAACAAACCGATACTTTTTCTGAGTCTGATGAGATTGCAATATGAGATTGCGCTTTATGCACATTGTAATTTATCTCTTTATACAAGTATCATACTCTGTAAAGTTAATGGGTAGGGAAAGGCTTTGAGTCCTTTGTTTTTGAAAAATCCATAAATGTACAGGAAACTATAAGCAAAATGATTACACAGAATAGATAACAAAGGCAGATCAAAGATTACAATTTCTCAATTGGTAATAAAACCACAAATCAAATACAACTCCAGTTTGTATGTATTTGAACATCTTAATCTTTTTTTCAATAAGTTTATCATGAGATATATTTGTTCAGTGTTCTCGTCCCAGGAGTATTGATGGCCCAAACCGACAAGACATTTATCATATGAAACCATCACATCCCTTGCAAACAAATACATTTAATCATACAAATTAATTTATACATTGATTACACAGAAATTTGACTATAATAAACACATTTTCTGGGCTTGATGAGATTGTGAGATGAGGTTATCATAAATGACATCCCTCACAATATAGAACTGTGAATATGCTAATGAGTTTGGACACACATGCATGGCTCATAAAATGATGAAAGGGTAACATAATGTTTGCCATTTTACTAGCGCATCAACATCATATAAATTAAATCAAAACAGGACATAAAAGCTCTGCAAAAAGGGCTTTTTAAAAGGTCACGTCATATTAAATGGGCTCTTCAGAGAAAATGATGCAACAGCACGGGAGGTAAATGCCACCCACATTTAGGACCATAGAACTACCAGGAAAATGTAATCCTGCAGACGACAATAATTGAAATATATACATGTGGTTATCAATCATATTTGTTCATGAAGTACATGTAGTAATATGTAAGCTAATAAATTCATATCTGCCTACCATCACAACGGATCAAATATTGAATCAAAAGGTCTTGATAAAAGCATTCCATGAAAGAATGTGAGTGATAAAGTCGCTGGGAAATGCGGCCCTAGACATTAAGATTGATGTCTGGCAGGGCAAAGTGCTTGCTGGGATTTAACCCCTTGCCTACGGGAACCTGGTGGCTATGTACAAAGTCTATGTAGATTTCAGAATATCAAAGGGAACAAGTTAACTCATTGCCTACACTAACCTGGTGGGTTATGTAAAAGTATACAGGGATTTAAGAATTGGGGGGGGGGGGGGGGGGGGGGGGGGGGGGAGTATCTTGGTGGGCTATGTACAAAGTATATTTATGCGGATTGCAGAATGTCAAAGGAAACCGGTTAACTCATTGCCTACAGTAACCTGGTGGGCTATGTAAAAGTCTATTATAGATGCGGATTTCAGAATGTCAAGGGAACAGGTTAACTCATTGCCTACAGGAACCTTGTGGGCTATGTACTACAAAGTCTATGTGGATTTCAGAATGACAAAGGGAATGGGTTAATATACATGTAAATGCCTATGTACATGCCTATCGCACATGCCCTGACCCACGTCATCCACCCGGGTAACCACGGTATACCATCTTAACATAACTTTTGTCAGGGTGACGTCTGGACGTTACCACGACTTCACCCTGGACCTACTTGGTTGAAATTCACCCGGAGGTTGGGCTGACATTTTTACCTCGACAGTACCGTGTTAATAGGAATGGGGTAGGTTCTTAGCTGGACAACGTCCGGGTGTCACCCTGACAGTTTTGGGGCCTGTTCAGATGGGGTATTATCCAGGCCTGGTCCCGAGAATACTTGAACTGCTGTTTATTGAGAATGAATGATACTGATAATTGGTTTAGCAATCGTTAAGCTTGGAGAGAACTATTGAAGCGTTGAGTCTTTCTTTTTCTTCCGATTTAGTGCTGCTTCAGACTTGAATATCTATGTGTTTGTAAGTCAAGACTTAAAAAAAAACATGGCCAATAAAGGTCTCCTATTTGTTTGTTTTTTCATTTTACTTTGAGCAATACTAAAAAAATGTCTTTGCTTTTTACATTATACAGATCTGAAGTGCTGTGTTTAGAACATGTTCTGATTTCCTAACAATTTTAATAGTGCTTGTTAGTCAGGTCAATGGGTGGAAAACATGGCAATATAACAATCCCCTAGCTCTCATGGTATCTGCATCTTCAGTTAAAAGCTTCTTCCACTAAGGCCCAAGCCCAAGGGAAGAAAAACCTGTTTGCTGAACATTGTGGTATTTCCTGTCTGTTTAATTTTGTGTTGGTTACCTTGGTCCAATCTGAGAAACATGGCACACAATAAACCCGTTCCCTCAGAGATTCTGAAATCCCCATAGACTTTGTACATAACCCACCAGGATTCTGTAGGCATGGGGTTAAGGTTCCCCATCAATCGTTTCCCCTTCATCTTCAGTTGAAAGCTTCTTTGGATTCATTTAGGAACTGAAGTGTTGCGCTTCTTGGTCAGACTTTCTAGAATTACAAGTGCCCATTAAATCATCATAAATTGTTGTTTTCTACAGTTGAAGAGAAGATTCACAACATATATTTCAAGGTTATTTCTTAGAGGTCTTTGAGGTTTTAAAAAAAGAAGAAAAAAAGCATTGGATAAAAAGTTAAAGGTTGCCCAGTTGTTGTCACATTTTATTCACTTCCAGTTTGAAGCTTCATACGTGATAAACATGATGAATATTCTGCTTTCTTAATCTTGTGGGTATTAGCGGGGCAAATTCAAGGAAGAAGACACAGAGTGTAATTGTATTAAAGGTCCCCTAGTTGCCATGTTGTTATCTTCACCTTCCGTTAAAAGCGCCCTTTAGCAAGGACCTTTAGTTTGGGGGCCTGGAGTGTTGCGCTTTGTCAAACTTGATGGAATTTCCTGTCCTTTCAATGTTGCGTTTGTTAGCTCGTTCAATTTGAAGAGAAAATGCAGTGCGCATAAAGGTCCCCTAGCTGTCACGTTTTCTTCACTTTCTGGTGAAAGTCCCCCCGAAGCGTGGGGGACTGAAGTGTTGTGCTTTGGAGAACATGATGGAATTTCCTGTCCTCTCGGATTTTTTTGTTTGTTCGATAAAATGTTTTCCGAGAAAGCACCCTCAGATACAGATTCCCCCGGGGACCAGGGTATGACATGACTGTTGAGAGTCTTAACTGCGCAGACCCCTTTCCTTTTCGTGACTTCTACATGTACATTGCACATAATCACTCTCACCCTAAGTTCAGAGCCTGATAATGACAATTGTTTTACTATAATCTAGAGGTTATTCTTAAATTAACTGACATGTGATTTCGGTTCATTTTGCATGTGCATGTACATGTACCTTCCTAAAAACTTAAAATCACAGCGCATCCACACGGTTTGCAACAACATTTGCTTTTCAATAATAATGATGGTTTTAAGGCCATTTCTGTCTGCCAATGAAATTCTTCTGCACGTAATCCAAATTAACTTTTAATGAATGTCACTTGGTAAATTTTAATCGTTGCTAGCATCTGAAATACCAAGGATAAGCTAGGTCTCATGGAGACGTACAGTACGCGACAAAATAAGATAACATTTACACACAAAAAGTAGTCTTATCATGGCCATATCAAACCCACGCAGTCATACACCATTACATCCTTCGACTGGGGTTCACATAATTTGTAGCGAACTATGCCTGAAAAGGCTCAAGCTGGCGTCTATGGTGAATAAATGCTTTACCACAATAAAATATTCCACAAAGGGTTAACATTATTGTTCTTGATGATGACAATTCAACCTGTTCGAAATGTCCCACCCCCTCTTACCAACCCCACCCCTCCCTACAATAAACTTAAACTTGAAAAAGTCTTGTAAATTTATTGATTAAATAATATTACCATTGCTTAAATAGCATTGTAAAAGCAAATAGTAGCAGTTCGTTACATACTAGTTACATATATATGGTATTAATCAAAACAAATAAATAATGAATGCTTTTTATACATTTATGAGAAAATACATATCATCATTGATATCAATATTATCGACATACATTAACAACAAATCCTCTATCCTACCATTTATTCTTCAGCTAGCTTAAATATCAGAAAAGGGGGAAAAACCACCTGTTTTCCGACTTTTAAACAATTTTGAAAGAAAAAGACCCTGCCCTTCAAATAATAGATGAAAAATAACAAAACAAAACAAACAAGAAATGTCTGCTTATATATTCTTCAGCTTAGAATATAATAAAAGGGGGAATAAAACCACCTGTTTCTTTTTACTTTCAAACAATTAAAAACAAAAAGACCCTGCCCTTCATATAATGAATGAAAAATAACAAAACAAAACAAACAAGAAATGTCTGCTTATATATTCTTCAGCTTAGATATGAGAAAAGGGGGAATAAAACCACCTGTTTTCCGACTTTTAAACAATTTTAAAACAAAAAGACCATGCCCTCCAAAAGAAAAATGAAAAATGGGCCTTGATTCTAAGTATAATTTATCAATCAAAATATAATTTATCATTCAAGTCTGTTGAAAAACAAAAATAGTTGGAAAAAAACTTTTACAATTGGCATACAATTGTATACTGGAACCTGTAGCTGCTGTACTATTATACACTAACTCTATAGGGATCTCAATGTTAAGGATCAAACACATATAAACATAAATAGATTAACACTAATAGATAAAATAACATTGTCGTGACTTTCGTGACCTTTGAAGGAAAAAGTACAGGGTACTTTTCATTTGATTGCTGCAGGTTGGATGTTGCCCTTTACATTTATGTTCAACACATTGCCTACAAGATTCCTGTAGTGAATGCGTGGGTTAAACTACTTAGAGCAATTCTGCTCCCTACTAGAGCTTGGCACTCATTTCCACTGTTTAGACAATAAAGCCAGAAATTATTGAATTCCTTTTTGAACCATTTGTAATTTTTTGGCACAAGTTTATAATTATACATTTTTCATTTCCAAATAATGCCAGAAATTCTGGGAAATGTGAAAACAATGGCTGTGATTCAAATAGGAACGTGAACATTTTCATCAAGTCATACAATTAAGTGATTGGCAAGCAAAGCAGCAGCTCTAAACACAGGATAATGCCCCTGTATAATTTGTGTTTGTGTTTTTTCAATTAATTGTATGCAAATGGAAAAAAAAACATGTGACTTGGGATGCTCTGCCATCCGAATTAATCAGCCCTGCTCACATGTCCACTTAAAGTTCACTACCTATCTTCTATGCAACATTGGTCACTTGAATGTCATCATCAATGAGTGGAAATAGAGTGAATGTTGGGAAAAAGTACAATTGTAATGCCATTATATCAAAATGTCAAGTCAAAGATTTGGAATCAAAACTTTGTAATGACCATAAAAAAGACATCACGAAGGGGTGACAAGGGGTTCTAAAGGGAGTGTAAAGTGGACAATATGTTTGACACTTAGTTATTTAAACATTTTAGTGGATAAATGTATGCAATGTTTCCTGTCTCCAATTAATAGCCAACTAATATGACAAAAATGTAATCCTAAATATCAAAATTAAATCAAATCATAGCAATGTAGCAACTGAGTGCAGTATTTAGCCATTCTGATAAGAACTTTACAAATGTGTGAATTTTGTGCAGGAATGTTATGATGCAGTCTCCCAGATGTAGTTATCGTGATATTTTTTATACACATGTGAATAAAGGAATTTTATGCAAATAAAAACAAACACAACTGATCTCAAAAGTGAAATAAGAAAGTGTCCCATGTGAAAGAACAGAACAACCATCCAATATTTTATACAAAATATAATACAGGGCCACACGGGGGCACAAATGATCGCATTGCCTACGGGAACCTGGTGGGTCATGTATGAACTCTATGGGGAATGAAAAATCTAGTAGGGAATAGGTTCACACAACTGTCATAATGGGGAAAGAATCAATGGAAAAGCCTCTTAGCACCAAATGATAAAATATACCATAGAGCTTATACCACATGCAATGTGCTCATGATAAAGAGCGGGTTAAAAGCCATGTTTGTTGTATAAGGAGTAATTGTGATACATGGAAACTTATAGTGCAAAAACAGCTGTGCATATAAACTGCATATTATAAATATGATATTCAGGGAGGAAAATTTTGAAAGTTTTAAAAGCTACTTTTCAAGCTTTTGGAAATAGCACTCTAAGCTGTGCTTTGCATTGAACATAATTGGACCAGTTATGAATGCCTTATTAATGTGTGACTGTGTATACTGCATCTTTAAAAGTATGCCTTACTTACTCCTTAAATTGTGTGCAAATTCTACTAGACGTACTTTCCTCTGGACAACCTGTGTACCGTACAAGAGTTTGCAAGGTTCCTGTACCAGGCAGAGGGTTAACCCGTTCAAGACGGACTGATTTTGCTATAACATGCATTCTCCATAGACTCTTGCCCGAGTATTTTCGGGACCAGTCCTGAACGGGTTAATATTGTTAAGTTTGGCATAAGTATGCAAGTGTACATTATGTATGCAATGGTTAGACTCACACTGTAGTGGAAGCTGGGTTGTGATTGTGGTAAAAAGCGTGAATATAGTTAAAGACGGGGTGAGAAGGGTTTACTCTCTAGAAGACTCAAGGTTTGTGTGAGTGACGGTCTGCGAAAAACCGAACGTCTGCATTACAGTCATACGTTACAAAAATGTTTCATTTGATTGGAAAATTATGTTTTTAAATATTTTTTAAAAACTAAACAAAAAGTGTTGGTAGGCTTTTATTAGTTTCCTCCCGCAATATTTTCCACAGATTTTTCAATCAGATATTTGTTTTTATTCGTATGGTTATCAAACGTTCGGTATCATGTACCTCTAGTCACACACACCTTCCGTCTACTGAGCAAACCGCAATGTGAAGTACTGTAAACTGTACTTACTTTTTACCAAACTGTCTATACGTTTTATACACTTGTCCTAAAAATGTATGCCTGCGTGTAGGATGAAAAGGAGATTTCATAGATTCAAATAGCTCAGTGAGTTTAAAATCTAGACATAAAAAAAGTATAATTGAGGTGTTGCCACTTATTCAAGAACATGACCATCTACAAAATGCACTTGCTGTTAAAAATAAAATCAAGGTTCAACTTTTCAAGTATCACTACAAACAATTTAATTGTTCAAAATACAACCATGGTGACATTTTCCAATGAATATTAATCATAAAATGTACTTGTTGTTAAAAAATATGTTCAAGGTTCAACTTCCAAAGAGCATGTTTATCTAAACAAAAATCTAGTTGTTTAAAAAATAATCAAGGTTCTACTTTACGAAAAACATGTTTATCCAAAAAAAATTACATATTCAAAAGTATTACTCAAGGCACCATCTTCCAAGAACATGTTTTCCCAAAACAAGTGTACTTGTTAAAGGGATCTAGTAACTTTGTTGACATGTGCAAAAAGTGATGAATGGTTGATGCAATGTATATTGTTGTTATCTCATATGTCCACATGGTATTGTGTGAACATTTCAAGTCAAATGGACATTGTATGGCCAAGTAATGAGCGAAAATGCAAAGTGATATTCAGTAACTCACTGCACTCACTTTGTACACGGAAGAAAAACTCGTCCGGAGTTTTTCTTATCTGAATACTTCAATCATACATATCTTTGTAACGAAAGGGAAATTTGAAAAACCGAAACCGGTCCCATGATTTTATTGTTAATACGAATACAACAAGGTATAAGGGAACCGCTAGAATTAAAATTTTATTTTGAGGATTTGGACAATGTTACTAAGTCCCTTTAAAGATATAACCACGGTTGCATTTTCACAGGTACATTATTATCTGAATCCTTCAAACTTGATATACATGTAACAGTAATAAATAATCTAACAGGAGCATTGTAAGACTGAAAAAATAACAATCCATGAATAACGCTGAAGATAACACTGCATTAAAAAGACTTGTTTATCATTAAACAAATAATTATGATGTATAATTAAAGTTCACTCTTCTTACCAAATATACCTGATCTTATATTAGTATCAAATCATTTTGTATGGAATGATTAAGCACTCAGATGTGAAAAGAGTGCAAGTTTTATAAACTTCCATCAGAAAGTTTTTGTATTAGATGTATCAAACTTTGAACTAAAATGAAAAGGAGGGTAAAATATTTGTTTTCAGAGAAATGTATTCTGCTGTCTCTAAAAATAACAGAGGATGTGCAAAAAAATGCTTAATATCCTCTGAACTGATTTGATAATGGAGTTACCAGAAACGAGGTCGGGATTCTTCTTTTTTATAACCTAAACAAGAAAAAAACCTAAAAATATATCAGCACTAGAGGCAGTAAGCATTTCTTAGAAAACCCATTATTTGACAGATGAAAAGATTGATTGCTTCTCTCCTCTCCTCATGAAAACTCCCCTGCCTGCCATAAGTTAATTTATAGAAGCAGAAATTGATTTGCTCTTGAAATAAAAACAGCCGAAACGTGCAACTATGCAAATGAAAATAATTGACTGGCTCTATTTTCTGGTAATCCCTTGACGGAACTCTACGCTGATAGATACTTCACCTGGTCTTCTTACACAGGTAACCAACGAATAAAATAAATAGAAAGTTAAAAAAAAAAATTAAGACAAAAAATGGGACAAATTGACCTCAGGGTGGGATGTGGGGAGAAAAGAAAAGGAATATCAGGTTTGCCCTGGGATTCTGAGAAATTAAAAACAAAAAATGAACAAAATGATATCACCTGCATGATATCAATACATGTATAGTATCATATTGAATTTGAAAGGGATACACAAGGACAAAAGGACAAAAAGACAAGGATATGAACAAGTAGAGCTTATCAGTTTTTATGTATTTCTGGTGTTGCATGGACATCAGCATTGTATCTAATAACCCGTTTACTACGAGATTCTGAAATTCCCATGACTTTGTACATAGACGTTCACGCAGGTAACCAAAAGATAAAATTAAAAGAAAGTTGTTAAAAATTTAAAAAGAAGGACAAAAATGGGACAAATTGACCTCAGGGTGGGATGTGGAGAGACAAGAAAAGGTATATCAGGTTTGGCCTGGGATTCCAAGAAATTGATAACAAAAATGAACAAAACAAAATGATATCACCTGCATGATATCAATACATGTACAGTATCATATTGTACAGATACACAAGGACAAAGGGACAAAGGACAAGGATACATCGAACAACTAGAGCTATCAGTTTTTATGTACATGTATCTCTGGTATGGCGCAGTCTCGCAGACATCAGCATTGTATCTTAACCCGTTCACTTCGACATTCTGAAATCCCCATAGACTTTGTACATAGCCCATCCAGCTCCCATATAAAGCAATGGGTTAACTCATTGCCTACAGGAACCAGGTAGGCTCTGTATTAACTCTATGAGGATTGCACAATCTAGTGGTGAATAGGTTAAAGTTGAAGTGGTGTTCTTGCAGTTGAGTTTCATTGAGACAAAATGTAATGGCTTTAAAAATCATTATTCAAAATATTGTGCATCAATGTAATTCAGATTCAAAGCAATTTTGTTGCAAACACATAAATCGTAATAATGGTGGCTAAATATGAAGCGCAAATCTTTCGACACTCGCAGTGCATCACTATTAATAGTGATTGGATACATTAGATTGAATCACTAGTTCAAAGAGATATAGAGGAAATATTTTATTTGAAATTATTTTTATTTTTATTTTCGTTTTCATTTTTTTTTTTTATATAAAAATTATGATGATACTGGTATGATGATATTTTTTAGAATTAATATAATTTCATGAGTGCTGCAATTTGGAAATGTGCACTTTTACAAACCTACTTTTGGCTTTTCATGTACGTCTCCTTTTCTATTCATTCTTACACTTTTACTGATGAAGTTCATTCGTGCTTCATAAAGTTTAAGCATTTATCTGTTAACCTGGGTTTTTTTATCTTCTTTTTAATGTTGTGTGCATGTTTATTGCATTTTCTTTTTATGCCCTTTTTTATGGATTGGAATGAAATATTGAAATTAAATCTAACATGGGGGAAAAAACCTCACAAATAATTCACCTGACAGAACCAGTTTTCAACTAATTCTTCCTACCATGCCTAACAGGTGACTGGCTGGAATACTCCCCAGTAGAGAACCAGTATTCAACTAATTCTTCCACCATGCCTAACAGGTGACTGGCTGGAATACTCCCCAGTACAGAACCAGTATTGAACTAATTCTTCCACCATGCCTAACAGGTGACTGGCTGGAATACTCCCCAGTACAGAACCAGTATTCAACTAATTCTCCCTATCATGCCTAACAGGTGACTGGCTGGAATACTCCCCAGTACAGAACCAGTATTCAACTAATTCTTCCACCATGCCTAACAGGTGACTGGCTGGAATACTCCCCAGTACAGAACCAGTATTCAACTAATTCTTCCACCATGCCTAACAGGTGACTGGCTGGAATACTCCCCAGTACAGAACCAGTATTCAACTAATTCTTCCACCATGCCTAACAGGTGACTGGCTGGAATACTCCCCAGTACAGAACCAGTATTCAACTAATTCTCCCTATCATGCCTAACAGGTGACTGGCTGGAATACTCCCCAGTACAGAACCAGTATTCAACTAATTCTTCCACCATGCCTAACAGGTGACTGGCTGGAATACTCCCCAGTACAGAACCAGTATTCAACTAATTCTTCCTACCATGCCTAACAGGTGACTGGCTGGAATACTCCCCAGTACAGAACCAGTATTCAACTAATTCTTCCACCATGCCTAACAGGTGACTGGCTGGAATACTCCCCAGTACAGAACCAGTATTCAACTAATTCTTCCACCATGCCTAACAGGTGACTGGCTGGAATACTCCCCAGTACAGAACCAGTATTCAACTAATTCTTCCACCATGCCTAACAGGTGACTGGCTGGAATACTCCCCAGTACAGAACCAGTATTCAACTAATTCTTCCACCATGCCTAACAGGTGACTGGCTGGAATACTCCCCAGTACAGAACCAGTATTCAACTAATTCTTCCTACCATGCCTAACAGGTGACTGGCTGGAATACTCCCCAGTACAGAACCAGTATTCAACTAATTCTTCCTACCATGCCTAACAGGTGACTGGCTGGAATACTCCCCAGTACAGAACCAGTATTCAACTAATTATTCCACCATGCCTAACAGGTGACTGGCTGGAATACTCCCCAGTACAGAACCAGTATTCAACTAATTCTTCCACCATGCCTAACAGGTGACTGGCTGGAATACTCCCCAGTACAGAACCAGTATTCAACTAATTCTTCCTACCATGCCTAACAGGTGACTGGCTGGAATACTCCCCAGTACAGAACCAGTATTCAACTAATTCTTCCACCATGCCTAACAGGTGACTGGCTGGAATACTCCCCAGTACAGAACCAGTATTCAACTAATTCTTCCACCATGCCTAACAGGTGACTGGCTGGAATACTCCCCAGTACAGAACCAGTATTCAACTAATTCTTCCTACCATGCCTAACAGGTGACTGGCTGGAATACTCCCCAGTACAGAACCAGTATTCAACTAATTCTTCCACCATGCCTAACAGGTGACTGGCTGGAATACTCCCCAGTACAGAACCAGTATTCAACTAATTCTTCCTACCATGCCAATAAACAGGTGACTGGCTAGAACACTCCCCAGTACAGAACCAGTATTGAACTAATTCTTCCTACCATGCCAATAAACAGGTGACTGGCTAGAACACTCCCCAGTACAGAACCAGTATTCAACTAATTTTTCCTACCATGCCAATAGACAGGTGACTGGCTAGAACACTCCCCAGTACAGAACCAGTATTCAACTAATTCTTCCTACCATGCCTAACAGGTGACTGGCTAGAACACTCCCCAGTACAGAACCAGTATTCAACTAATTCTTCCTACCATGCCAATAAACAGGTGACTGGCTAGAATACTCCCCAGGAGAGTGGAAAAGTGCACTTCATGTGCAGGAAGCAGTGTGTATTTGTTAACTGGAGTAATAATAATAATAATAATAATGTAAAGTGATATGATACTCGTGTAATTAACACTATATTAAACAAATTATTATGATTATTATTAGTATCTTTATTATTATTATAATTATTATTATCATCGTCCTTATCTACAGAGACATTGTTTTGTGCAAAAAAGAAATATTTTTCACATTTTATATTCATTTAACTAGAAATGTATACGGACACGTTGTTAAAAATGTTTTTTCTTTTCATACAGGAAAGTTGTTCACCAAGGAAAGACATTTTTTGTTGTTGCCTCGTCCAAAAAAACTTGAATTGTTTACTTATTTGAACAGAATAATACTTGGAAATCTTTTTTGAAATCAGTTGTTGTTTGTCTATGAAAGTTTATCCTTCCGAGAAAGAACCTCATTTTTTGTTCACTTTCTTTTCATGAAAAAACATCCTCTCTAGGTTTTCTTACATATTCAATTATGAAGTGAAGATTGATTTTCTAGTTGTATATATATCATTTCTTTCTTTTTGCCGATAATAATCCATGTTTTCAAAGAATACAAATTAATAATTTCTTACGTTTACTTTGGCGCACAAAAAGAAAATCCAATTTGAAAGTTCCTACTAATCTCATTAGCAAAGTTCTTGGAAGTTTGAAGAACTATTTGCATTTTTGTTTTGTTTTGTTTTGTCTATGAAAGTTATATTCATGTACACTAATTTCCAGTTTATTTTGTTCTTTACAGTTTTGTTTTGACGTTCCTACTTATATCATCCAAATGGGGAGATATATTTCCTTCTATGTATACTATTTCTGTATTTTTCTCTAAGAAAGTTATTGTTTTGTTAGGATACAAATTAATTTTCTTGTTTACTTTGGTTTTTGTGTGGAGAAAATCTTGAAGTTCCTTCTTGTCTAGTGACTCAAGTCAGAATATAAAGGAAGAAATTATTTTAAAAATCAGCCAGAAACCGGACTGTGTAATTCATATTTCCAAGAAATTTGCCTGGCCAATCAGCTACATTGCCTTGGCAAAACGCTTTATACACACATATCTATTTTCCTCACGCAGGTAACCAAAAGATAACATTAAAGTGGACTTCCACACGATTTCAAGCTTCTAATGATTGAAAGACAGATATTCTAGGTCAATAAACACAATTTTGTATGAAAAAAGTATGATTGTGGGTTCTTATAATTGGCTTTGAAGTTCTAATGACACAAATTCGCGAGCGAGCTTGTTCTATCCCACAATGCATAAATTTGTGACGTACGACCCTCACTATGCACCTATCTATGTTTTTACACTGCAGCGAATGTGTTCTTTTGATCGGACCAATACAATGCTCGATCATGAATAGTTTAGTCCACGATGCGCCACTGAACCGTGCCTTTGAGCATTACTGCATTGTTGAACCGTTTGAAAATACTTGCCTGCCCGAAATTGTAACACGTTTGGCTTTCATTGGAATTTGAAAAGACACAAAGTCCTGTATTGAATTTGCTGGCTCTGCATGACCGGCTATTATGAATGACATATGTAGAGATCACAATGCAGTGGCACCGGATTCAAGCCTACTCACGAAATTGAGCAAAGTGAGGGTACTACGTAAGGGTCTCTAATTGTGTGCAGTAAATTTAATTATTTCATCAGAGTTAATGAAATTAGAAAAAATCTCTTCGAAATCAACCAAAGAGAGTAAAATCCTGAAAATATTCAAGCACATCCCTAGATTTATTTCCAATATACTGTATTTTTGTGTAACTCGTCCGCAATTCTCCTTTAAAATAAAGTTTTTAAAAAATTAAAAAGAAGGAAAAAATGGGACAAATCGACCTCAGGGTGGGATGTGGCAAGACAAAAAAGGAATATCAGGTTTGCACTGGGATTCTGAGAAATTGATAATGAACAAAATGAACAAAACAAAATTATATCACCTGCATGATATCAATGTCATGTACAGTATCATATTGTACAGGATACACAAGGACAAAAGGACAAAGGACAAAGATACATCGAACAAGTAGAGCTTATCAGTTTGTGTGTATCTCTGGTGTGGCTCAGACATCAGCATTGTATCTTAACCCGTTCACTATTAAGATTCTGCAATTCCTATAGACTTTGTACATAGCCGTTCACCGTCTATGAGATTCTGAAATCCCTATAGACTTTGTACATAGCCCACCTGGCTCCCGTAAGCAATGGGTTAACTCCTTGCCTACTTGAACCTGGTAGGCTCTGTATGAACTCTATGAGGATTGCACAATCTAGTGGTGAATAGGTTAAAGTTGAAGTGGCGTTCCAAATTAATAATTTCTTACGTTTACTTTGGTCTTGTGCACAAAAAGAAAAATCTAATTTCAAAGTTCCTACTAATCTCATTAGCAAAGTTCTTGGAAGTTTGAAGAACTATTTGCATTTTTATTTTGTTTTGCTTTGTCTGTGAAAGTTATATTCATGTACACTAATTTCCACAGTTTATTTTGTTCTTTACACTTTTGTTTTGACGTTCCTACTTATATCATCCGAATGAGGAGATATATTTCCTTCTATGTATATTATTTCTGTATTTTTCTCTAAGAAAGTTATTGTTTTCTTAGGATACAAATTAATTTTCTTGGTTACTTTGGTTTTTGTGTGGAGAAAATCTTGAAGTTCCTTCTTGTCTAGTCAGAATATAAAGGAAGAAATTATTTTTAAAATCAGCCAGAAAAATGACTGTGTAATTGATATTTCCAAGAATTTTGCCTGGCCATTCAGCCACATTGCCTTGGCAAAAGGCTTGCATTCATATCTATTTTCCTATTTCTTGTTGGTTGACTAATAAAATAATCTATACACTGTTTTTGTGGTGGCTTTTTAAAATGAAATTATATTTCACTCTTGATTATGAAAAGGCTGTGTTGTAATTAAGCTACTATTATAATGAATGCATGTAAAAATGTTAAACAATTCTTTTTCATTCACACTTGCTCCTACTAGAACCTTATACCGTAAAACTTCGCCTATAGGCGCTACTATCTCACAGTATTAGCAGGTATTAGTCAACAGCCCCAGCCGCGTCCACAAGGATCTAGTATAATGAATATGTATCTAGCCCTTTGTCAACGATCTTCGAGCAGGTCTTAATGAATATTCATGATAGCATAATCATGTAAAGTTGAGACAACCCTATTGAACCAGTACCGCCTATAGGCGAAGTTTTATGGTATATGCTAAAAACATGTTGCCACAACACACTTATTGCTGTAAGAGTGCTTGAAGAATAACATATCATTTGTTTAATATGTATTAATTAATTTATTCATTATTATTATTATAATTTATCTATCAATATAATGAAATATAATAGTGGTCGATATTTTCAAGTTATGATTTAAAAAAGTTAAAGCTTGTTTGGGCAAAGTCAGAATTGACTAAAATAACTAGAAAGTAAGCCTGGGTCGGAACGGACGGAATACCGGAATCCGTCCGGTGTGTGCATGTTCCGGTTTTGTTTTCTCCATTCCGGTATTCCGATGAAAATCATGGAAAACCTCTTTTTCCTCAAAAATTCATATTTTGTAGTAGAAAACTAACAGAAGAAAACAAATGACAAAAAATTACAAGAAAGACGATGTCGAATGCAACTTACAACGACAAGAAATCCGCTGCGTTTATATGAAAGCCGATCTAGCGAGTACTACTACGATCGACTAGGCTAGCTACCCCGGCGCGCACCGCACAGTCATGCAGCTAGCTGCTATCAGTCAGAGCTAGCTAGCTGCGCCGTACCATCATCAAACGTTTCTCAAACGTTGACATCCAGTCCGCATGTCTATCGGTACTACTAATGCTCCGACACAGCCCGCCATATCACTCGTATACTTTGTGTGCAGGTTATGGGTCTATTTTCTTGCGCGAGATCGATCCGCCGGGAATTGGGGAAATCCCCAGCGGATGGATCTCGCGTAGGAAAATAGACCCTATAGCCTGCATGCAAAGTATATACAAGTTAGTGTTGACTTATTCGTGTCGCAGTTCATGCAGTTTCGAGCGAGTTAGAAAATGTTCGAGATATAATCAGCGCATTTTTTTTTGTTGCTGTTTTTGCAGGTAATTGTTCTCGTATTTATTTTAAAAGCCATACAAACATGTAAGTAAAATAAGAGACATTTTTGTTCCTTTTCGGCACTTTTTAAGAGTGCAACTTGCTTGCAAGGTCAAGGCAGTTGAGTTGGCCTGTTTCGCAGCGCGGGGCCTGCATGCCTGCGCTGCCGAAACCATGGCAGACCTTCTAGTGCGTGTTCGTTCCGTATCATTCATTGGCAGATTTTTTTTTTATCGGAATACCGGATTCCGACCGGCACAACACCGACGGATTCCGGAACAAAAAAATTCCGACATGACTCAGGCCTACTAGAAAGATTACAATTAAATATGACATGATATTTATGTATACATTTATCAAGCAAGCAATATGAGTGATTCATCAGGTTTCAGTTTTCAATGGGTTAAATAGGCTTATAGCAGTAAAAGTGATCTTATATACAAATGATAAGACACAATCTCTACCTAGCTTTCAATCAAAGCAATTTTTTCAATTTATTCTTTAAAGTCAGGGCAAAACAAATTAAAAAATCACTTTTTGAGCATCAACTCACAAAATATGTACAACAAAGGAATATGAAATTAACAAGTCCATTGGACAAGAAAATTTGCCCAACTATTTTAACATCAAATGTCATGATATGGACAAGAAATGCGTACAATTTGACACGAACATTAGACATGAAGAAAAACTGACAAAGTATTATGTACAAGAAAGAAACAGACAATTGTCAAGTCCATAAGTCTGTAAAAGCCGAACTTAGTCAGCATCAAATAACAGAATATTAACAAGAAAGAAACCGAAAATTGCCAAGTCCACCACTCTGGAAAGCCTAACTTTTTAGTCAGCATCAAATAACAGAAAACTAACAAGAACAGCACAGAATATTATCAAGTTAGTTAAGTCTGGAAATTGCCAAGTTCACCAGTCTGGAAGAAAGCCTAAATTTGTCAGCGTCAAATGGACAAAATATTGCTGGCTTTGAATATGAGATGATGTGACCACACAGAGTAACGGAAGCTGACGCTTATAAATCAAGGAAATAATCTGCAAAAAGGAAACAATTATCATTCTTGAGCCAAGTTATGAAAACATCAGATTCTGGGAAACGGCTTCAGATTACCTGCTGATAAAACAAATATTATTGCCTCAGCAAGTCTTGGAGAAAGATAAAAAGGAAAGATAAGGACAGAAGAAACTATCAAAGGAGAAGTACAATGTATATAACTGGAAAACATTTCAATAAAAGTTTTTGCTAATTGATTAGGAAGAATGACCTGAAGAGCCAAGATGATACATGCAGGAACAGACAAAGTACATGTAGAAACAAATCGAGGAAAACATTTGAATAAGAACAAAATTACACGTATAATTGAAATATTCCGCTCAATTACAGTATTTTCAAGCAGTCATTTTTCCCAAAGTCTAGACAATTTATATAAAATTTTAGATGAAAACATAATTTTTAGTTTCTTTTCAGACCATGTTTAGTAAAGAAACATTGGAGAAGGGGAAATATATATTCTACATGGTATCTCAATTAATATTGCTGCATCACAATTGTGATAATTTGCATTACATTTGTTTTTTATTGCAATTCCAAAAATGTTACAGAATTGAATGGCTATTTCCCTGGCAAGCTTTCAAATATGTCATTGTCCTTCAACATCGAACCACAATCATCACATTTGTCTGGGATTTCTCGGAAGAAATATAATCATTATTGATTCAATCCTCTAAAATTTGTTGAGCATTATTTGCTGATAGAAATAGATATAATTGCATGATTGTACAATAATTAACAATATACCTGTTGCATTGGGAATTTCCATGCATTCATACAATGTTCCACTCTTTATCTTTTGTTATCAATGATGTATTTTCATCTTATAAGCACCCGGCCTTGCTGCAAATTTTGTCTACTAGGTAAATAAAGTTCATGTACAGTACTACAGCCATTTTCCATGTATACCATGATCAAATACCCTGTTTTGTACAAAATACTAAGTTATTACCATGGCTTTAGCCGTGGTGCCATGATAAATTGCATTGATCAGTATTTCAAGGAATACATCAATAATAAATCATAATAATAATGATAGGTTTGATTCATATAGCACCTTATATGATACAATATCAACATTTTGGCCTGTTACCTATTCATATACCTGGGTTAAGAGCAGTAATGTTAAATAAGTGTCTTGCTGAAAGGCAAACTAATTGCTGGTATATCTTTTATTCAGAATTCTGATTAACTCCCAAAAATTATCAGTATTACTAGTTAGATTTATGCCATCTATTTAATATGTATTCCATTTTTCTTTTAACAGGGTATTAGTAGTCTCTTCAGTAAAAACTGTTTTTTTATAATGTAAAAATGTAGTAATTTAAGATAATGTAATATATTTAATGTAAATATTTGGAAGCTGAAGCTTTGATGGGAGGGAGAAGAGAAAATGTACTTGATAAATTGTTTGGGGCTAATAACGTATTGTTTCTATAGGATAATTAATAATGACAAAGTTCTGGGGCAAAATGTTAACATTGAAAATATAAATGATGACAAAATAACGTTATATAGCTATTTTTTATTTATTTCTTACCGGTATATTGATTTTAACATGCACTGGTTTGGGGCGAAAAATACAATTTTATTATGATACAGCAGGCATAACGAATCCCCAACGGTCAACTTGCCAATATGGACAAGAGACCATGTTACCAAGAAAAGTTGGCAACCAACAATGAGGCATTTGAACTTGTTCAAATATTAGTTGTTGATTTGGTTTGGGTTAATTCTTCGCATGACAGGGACAGTGTAACTCTGTGATGAGTTTGATATAAGCTCACACCACCGTCACTAAAGGTGTTAAAGCTCGCTTTGTGGGGATGAGATTCCCGGAAAATCCAGGCTCGTTTTGCACTCGGGACGCAACAAACCGCTATGAGACATGCAGGCGCATATTGATATAATGAGCCTTGTTAAAAGCAAAATGTCAACATTCACAATTTTGAAGATTAGAGAAGTCCATCATACTGATATAACGAGCCTTGATAAAAGCAAAATGTCAACATTCAATATATTTAAGGAACAAAATATTGACTTTCCATCGTCTAATTTCACCTAACGCGTACTGGCTTTGGGCCATAAATACTCAACAGCAAGCATATTTAACCAATTTCCATACAATGTCCACTTGTGAAGGCAAAAAGACCACATACATGTAGTCAGTTGAGAATAAAGAAGCCGCTTAAGTCACGTTTTGTACTTGAGAGATAATCATGATCAAAGTTTATATAGGACCCTTGTAGTAACCAAATTCAGCTCTAATTTGTTTTAATTCAAACATATATAAAGAAACTGACCAGAAATATATTGTGATTAAAAGAAGGCAAAGAAAATGGGATTCCAGCGGGGCTGGAATCCCGTTGGAATCCCATTTTCTTTGCCTTCTTTTTATCTCTTTTATTTTGTTAGATATTTCCCAAATTAGAAATAATTATGATCTGAGATATTGGCATCACATAGAGAAGGCTATAACCTGTAAGATGGTATGCAGACAATGCAGGAATTAATATTTTATTTATATAGGGGGCTACTTTTCCAATCTGATGGATATCCAGAAATTTTTCACATAATACCCTGTGGTAATTTTAAGGGCTACCTACTGATTTCAGGGGGCTATTTTGAAAATTAGGGGGCAAAATTGCCCTCAGTCCCCATATATTATTTCCTACCTAGTATGCAGAACTCAAGTTAGCTGAAAAATTGACTTAACGCCCTTTTCCATCTCACCGGATGACATTATGACAAGTTGTCACCCTGCAGATGACAAAAGCTTTTACAGTTTTCATATGCGGTATATTTTTGTCATTTACTTAGCTTCGAATTCTAGCCTGACAATGTGGCCATTTCCCAGAAAATCCAGGTTTGTTTCCAGTTAGCAACACAATGAACTGTTCATGCGAACATATTGAAATAATACGCCGGAATAAACGTATGACTCTTCTACAATCAATATAACCTGTTCCCTACTAGATTTGGCTATCCCCATCGAGTTAATACAGGGCCCACCAGGTTCCAATTGGAAATGGGTTAAGTAGTATAGATCAAATAACCTAGACCACATGGCAACTGTTAACTAGCAATTTTTAGCTGATCAGAAGCTTTTGATATTTGACTTGGTTGACAAAGTAGAAGTGCTTTTCAAAAAAATCCAGGCTCATTTATAACTATCAATTGGCAATTAGCTCAAAATGTTCCATGTTTATCTTGGCTTACTATTTGGAATCTATTTCACTGAAAATTCAGGTTGAATTCTCATTAGCAACACAATGAAAATGTCACATCATGCAAACATATTGAGTAATGTGCCTGAATATCAAACTATCAAAATCAACTTGAAAGTAGATCCCTGAATCAAGACCACATTATGATAAGATGGCCATCAAGAAGTTTAGCTGATTGGAAGCTTTTGATATAATTATACTTTTTTTTCTTCATTGATTACAAATGTGGAAGCATTTTCCCTGAAAATCCAGATTCTCTTTTATAATACTGTTCTTTCATTATACCAGTATATTTTTAAAAATGCCCTTGAATAAAGTATACCCTTCCACAATTAATTTAAACATAGGTCCCAGGGCCCTAACCACATTATGACAAGTTGACTGCTTATATTAACCCTTTTACCACGGCAATAGATATACTGCTTCAATAGCTATATACAAAATTATTTTACGGACCGGTCGAGTTACCCCACTGGGCGCGCACAAAAGAACCGATCGATATCTGGTTGACCATGGCATTGTATTCGCTTCTATTCAACCTAGCGTGAGTTCGCTGGTCAAGTAGTTCACACAATAGAGGCGATCGATATGCATAGTATAGGGTCAGCGAAGTGAAATTCTATGCAAAAACTATGATTCTGGCTTGTATGGGTTTGTATACGAATATCCTGAAATTAGACTTGTGTATTACCATGATAAAATTGTAATAAAACAATAATCACGCAACTAGAGTCGGGGAAACTTGATATACATGTAGCCAAGGGTTCAATCTTTGTATTCAGCCAAATTATATTGTACTTACAAGATGCATACATGTATGTTTATGCAATTAATATAGCCCTTGCTCGGAACCAAGAAATCTCGGTTCCCGTATATGAGTAGGCGCAACGGGGACCGAGAATTCTCGGTCAAAAGAACTGATCAGAATCTATATTGCCCAATATTTGTTCTCCTTGGCTAAAAACGTGGTAGCACTCTCACTTTAAATTCATATTAGTTTCCCATCAACGACGCAATGAATGGTGCATGAAAACATATTGATATAATGGCCAGATTCACAAAGGAGGTTGGTACAAACCATGGTTTAAACCATGGTCTACATCTATGGAGTGCCACTTGTAAACTGATGGAGAAAGAATGTAAACTCCTTACTTGTTAACAATGTTGATGGTACACATTTACTATATAACATGCACCAAATACATGTTTGTCTTCTCAGATGGGGAAATTTGCTGGTTAGCAAGCACTAACAGTCATATCATTAGAAATTAGAAATTGTTTTACTTGTATACGATCAGCACTCCATAGATGTAGACCATGGTTTAAACCATGGCTTGTACAAACCTCCTTTGTGATTCCGGGCCAATAGGTCTGAATAAAGTTTAACCGTTTAACAATCAAATCCCAGGACCGAGAACCCAATATAATAAGTTTTTACCGTCTAGTAATTTTTTAGCAGATCAGAAGCTTTAGATGGTCTCCATGTATATATCATTTTTCTATGCTTTATGTGGAAGCTTCTCCCAGAAAATCTAGGTGCACTTTCCATTAGGCAATTAGTATATTGAAACAATCAGGTATTATGTATACAACTACATGTACATGTTGAATACTAATGCCTCAACAAAGACCATTCATATAAAAAAGGGAAAAGCTACATGTACTTAAATTTGTTCCCTCCTGACAATAATCCATGATCTATTTCAGGTCCAGGCGATTGCTTTAACACTTTGTGAGCATTTCGAGAGTCAATAAAGGGAAAGTGCACTATGCAAAGTAGCTACCATTGTTGATTTTATTGTTGTTAGTGTTGTTATTATTATTACTTTTATTTCTTATCTACAGCTGATGTGAAAGGAGTTTATATTTTTTTGCTTGCATTGAAGTGTTTAATTTAAAACTTTCCTTGCCTGACCGGGCAGCCAAAGTTGACAGCTTTTTCAATCCTTTTTCTTTGTTTTGGGACACCAAATTCTAATTTGGGTCAAGCAAACTTTGTACAAGTTTGTCTCCATTCTATTTCTCCAAATGGGAAACCAGAGCAAAGTTTATTTTTAGCATTGCATATAGACACGTAGACACAACCCACCTGCGTGTGTGAGGTGTGAGATAGATCAGCATGAAAGAACATTCAATTATTTCCATGTAACAAAATCAATCAAGCGACACTCAACATTCATTTAACAAAACCTAAATCAAACATTGGGGCATCAAAACCACAACCATTCCATTATAAAAAGACAAAGGCCCTATCAAATATACCTCACACTGATTTCATCACATACAATGATTTCATCACATGCCATGATGGCCTAATTACTAGCAACATACTTTAATAACCTGTTCCCTACTAGATGTTGTAATCCCCATAGAGTTGATACAGGGCACAACAAGCACCAGTGGGCACTGGGTTAATATGTTTCTGGCCTTGGGAAACTGAGAAGTGGGTATATGGTGGGATCATATTTGGAAAAGTGGACAAGATTTGTTCTGGTACAAACATATTGCAAAACGTTATATTATCCTTTTGTTTGTAAAAAAAAGAAGAAAAAAAGAAGAAAAAAAGAAGAAAAAAAGAAAGAAAAAAGAAGAAAAAAGAAGAAAAAAAAAGAAAAAAAGAAGAAAAAAAGAAGAAAAAAAAGAAGAGGAATGAGGTAAAACATTCCGGACGTGTGAGCGTGACAATAGGCTTTGAGGCACGTGTTGCACACCAAAGCGTGGGACTTGGTGGGTCTGCTTCCAATATGCTTGAACATTTCTCAAAAGAAACTGTTTGATAAATCTAGATGAACTAGATTTGTTAATGATTTTTTTTTATTGATGAATTTCATTCCAATCTCTTCATTGTACAGTTTACAAACAGATGCGATATAGTACACATTTGTAGAGTCTTATTTTTAAAAGTGTATCGCATTTGTAACTAAATAATTCATATGTGCATCGATGATCTAGTTAATCTTGAACCAGACAGACTGTTGTGCAGATGTGCAACAGAGGGCCAGACATGGCATATAATGGGGTAACCAGTCTACCCAGATGGGAGAAGAAGGCGACGGGGGGGGGGGGGGGGGGGGGGGGGACGGGTATCAAAGGGGGTTAAGGTTTCTCATGAAGCCTGATGGTATATTAAAGGGACTTAGTAACATTGTCCAAATCCTCAAAATAAAATTTTAATTCTAGCGGTTCCCTTATACCTTGTTGTATTCGTATTAACAATAAAATCATGGGACAGGTTTCGGTTTTTCAAATTTCCCTTTCGTTACAAAGATATGTATGATTGAAGTATTCAGAGTGCAGTGAGTTACTGAATATCACTTTGCATTTTCGCTCATTACTTGGCCATACAATGTCCATTTGACTTGAAATTTTCACACAATACCCTGTGGACATATGAGATAACAACAATATACATTGCATCAACCATTCATCACTTTTTGCACATGTCAACAAAGTTACTAGATCCCTTTAAGCCTATTGTACAAAATATTGTTCTGTGTACAATCAAACCAGTCTTTGTGGCTAACCTGTCTACAGCGACCACCAAAAGTGAACCCCCCCCCCCCCTCGCCCCTTGCAGAGTTAAAAACAATTTAATGGAACCTGTCTATAGAGGTCACCTGTCTATTAGTGGCCACTTCCATGTTTCCCTAAGGTGGTCACTGTACACAGTTTTGACTTTACATTATTGTCCTTTTTTCTGTACAAGCAGAGTAGTGAGGCAGTCTGGGGGGGGGGGGGGGGGGGGAGGTGGGGGTGGGAGAGGCGAACCCCTTGCTGCCCCTTCCCATGCACCGATGCCAAGTGCATTGACGGGTGAACTCCACTGTAGGGCCTCATAATCAAGGACAACAATGCTTTAAATATGACTATATATAACTTCTTTCCTGGAAGTCAAACAATAAATAATATATATCACAATTAGGTAAGTACTAGATACTACATTCTCTTGATTTTCAATTTGGTTTTAAGTTCTTAGCAACTAAGGTCATTGCATGTAGTTCATTTATAGTTTCTGTATTTTAGATGCAAAATAAATCAAGCATTTCAATTTCGATTCCAGTTCCAGTTCAATTAAGAATTATTCCCAGAATTGTCAACGGATGGTCATACAATTAGTCTTGATGATCTACTGACCCAGAATGATACCACCAACAAATGACCATACCACAATAACAACTACGGCTATGAAAATGGCTTACTGCACATGCATATACAATACTATACATTGAGCGATTGGCAAACTTTGTCTCAATTTTGCATACAAAAATATTGGATCAAGGAATAAAAAGTATAAAAATGATTGTTACATCCCATGAAAATCATTTAATGCTACTTACATGTAACTAGCCCCCTCTGCAAAAAAATATAGTCATTATCGAGTTAACTGATCTTTCTTGCTTGTTACTCAGAAAAAAATCATTCCTTTTCCAACAAAATTTAACAAATTATTTAAAAGGAAAACAGGAGAAGTAATGGCGAACCACTTATGTGGACTGCTTGTCCCTATGGCTTCCTACAGTATTTGGATGGTGCCCTCTGTACATAAATGCCCTACATACATGTGGTGATAAAAGTCAATTAATGAAGAGTGTACAAAATACTGCACCATTATCCCCAGCATCTCCCCAACACCCTGAAAAACAAAACTTGATATGATTTCATATAATTTTTCCTTTCAAACTGTTTGCTCAAGCACGTACACGCCTACAGCAACAATGAAGGCCATTCGTTCAGTCACAGACGTCGTTACAATTAGTCGCAAAACAACATGAGCATCGCTATTATGGTTAAATTCACACAATTTTATTCCTGGAATTCCACCCACGGTCACACGCAGTATTAGTATTGTTTTGCACGTTCTGACCTCGAGTGAATAACATAACTAACAAGGAGAGCAACAGATTAAAAAAGGGGGAAAACTAAAGCTGATAAAAAACAAACAAAAGAGCGAGCAAACAAGCAAAAACTAATTTTAGAAATTTTACCCAGAAAATTATCAGATGTGACCCATGGTCGCATGATTAGTCCGGCATATGAAAAGTTCTGAACCGATTAAACAATTCATCAACCCATTCAAGACTCTTTGATTTATGTATTACTTTGAACTAAAAGCGCTTAGAGATAACTTTATATTAGGCGCTATATAAATGAAATATATTATTATTATCATTATTCTCCATAGACCCCAGCCCGAGTATTTTTGGAACCAGTCCTGAACTGCTGAACAGGTTAAGAGCTAGACAAATGAAAATAACTGGCAAAAATTAATTTCATATATTTTCTGAAGAAAATCCTGCGATGTGGCCCTTGGCTGCCTGATTAGTCTGGCATAGGAAAAGCTGTGAAACAATGAAACAATTCATTAAGAGGGAATAAACCTCAAACAAAACAACCAGCTAGACAAATGAAAACAACTATATTAACCAGTTCAGGACTAGTCCTCAAAATATTCGGGCTTTGGTCTATGGAGAATACACGTTGTAGCAAAATCAATCCGTCCTGAACGGGTTAAAATAATTTGAGTTATATCTTAAGGAGAAAAGCCTCAGATGAAGCCAATGGGCACAAAATAAGTCTTGCATAAAGATTTGACCTAAAACGATGAAACATTCATCACTAGATGGAATGAACCAGGGGCGTCGATCACGGGGGGGATGGGGGGGATATATCCCCCCCAATATTTGAGGTGGGGGGATGGCCTGTATTATCATCCCCCCCAATATTTGGGAGGGTAAAAAAAAAAAAAAAAAAAAAGTATACTGGCGCATGTAATTGTGGAAGAGGCTACCATAAGCAAAACAAGAAGTGCGATCCGCCCTTTGGTTTTCTGCAAACTTGATTTCATTAATTGTGTTTATCTATAACACGGTAACTCAGAAACAAGTTTATAAAACGTGAAATTGATGCCTTAGGTATGCTCCAGATTGCACAATTTCAAGCCCCAAAATGCAAAAGCTTCCTACCGTGGGAGGGGGGACACCCCCCTCCCACACCCACCCCCCCCCCCCCCAGGCGCGGATCTACGGGGGGGGGGGGGGGGGGGTGGGGGTTTAGGGGGTTTAAACCCCCCCTTGGGCTGCCAAGTGAAAATGTGATGTGCATATAGACAAACGCCATCATGGGTTTAAACCCCCCACCCCCCCCCCCCCCCCCCCCTTGGGCTGCCAAGTGAAAATGTGATATGCATAGAAAAACGCCATCATTGTGTCCAGACCCACACAGTATCCGTATTGTCATTGGGTCAAACCCCCCCCCCCCCCCCTTTAGCAAAATAGCCACCAAAAAAAATCGCCTCGCCGCTACGCGGCTCGTGGACGATGCTCCGCATCGTCATTGGGTCAACCCCCCCCCCTTAGCAAAATACCCAACAAAAATCGCCTCGCCGCTTCGCGGCTCGTGGACGATGCTCCGCATCGTCATTGGGTCAAACCCCCTGATCATCCCCCCCAACCATGAGAAGAAATCGACGCCCTTGGAATGAACATAACACAAAAGAACAGGCTAGATATGAAAATAATAAACAAAATCAAATTTTAAAAACAATTCATGAAGAGGAATCTTTAATGTGTGAACCATGGTCACAGTAGACCTCAAATGATGCAACAATTATTGAAGAAAGAGAAGCAAAACATATTAACTCAACTTACATATTAAGCAAAACTAATTGGCAAAAACTAACCTAGGACTTTTTACAGAGAAAAACTGATTCAACAGTTAACCCTTTATCTACAGTAACCTGTTGCACTATGTATAGACTATATGGGAATCACAGAATCTAGTAGGCAATGAGCAAGAGACTAATTTAGGTTATTCTACGTATAAAAACACTGATGAAACAGTTAATGAAGAAAGAGAGAAAAAACACTCAAAATATCCAAATAGAGACCAAAAATAATGAGCTAGAAGTAAATGAGGATATTTTACGGAGAAAACCATCAGACGATGTTAGATAATTGACCTAAAAATGGCACACAGTTCAAAATACAATATAAAGAAGAGATAAACAGAACAAAGTAACAAATGGGAAACTAATCAAGGATATTTCATAGAAAAACCTCTTATATAAAGTAAGATATTTGTGCAAGTGACGAGTTACCCTGATTAATGAGCAATTGGACAGACTAATTAAAGGATGAATGCTAACAAGAAAGTATTTTTGTTTTAACCCACAGCAAGGAGGTATGAAAGAACTCCCTGCCCACGGGAACCTGGTGGGAATCTGTAATTAACTCTATGGTGATTACATAATCTTGTAGGGAACAGGTTATTGATATAACAAAAATGGACAGAACAGATCAAAATCCAGCTTACAGGAATGGGAGGGTGCAAAATTATATCAAAAAAAGTATCTAGCTGTTTGGATATCCCCTGCATTATTATCTGTTCTTTTGGTTAAGCTGATATTTTTGGTTTCATTTGTGCACATACATGTAGTCTTAAAGTGATACCTCTAAAGTGTCAGATATTGCACAAAATGACATTTGAGACTTCAATCCTATATCAATATCATTGTATAATACAATTGAAAGATTTGTGAAAGTTTGAAAGAAAACGAACACTGTTTACCTAGTGAAAAAAACGAATATTGAGTTCATATTTTATCACCGAATACTGATGGTCTGCCATACATTTGTCGCAGTAAACAATGATCCGTTTGAGATATTCGCACCCGTGTATGTTTACAGACGTAGTACAGAATTCATGGAATTTGCACTCGCTCGGCTCAAAGTTCAATCTCCGGAATGTTCTCACGCGTGCTGCATGCGGACGTGTTCAGCTAGGACAATTGTACTTTTTATCAATTTGATCAACGCTTTTGAAATAATGATTTTCAATGATAATTATCTTCATAACAAAGGGACAAATATAACCCTATTTTATTCTTCTCTTACCATAAGCTAAACAACACGGCAGAAGAGAAACGAGGAAGCTCCAAGTATTTTTCGTGGAGTTAGACACTTTACATGCATCACTTTAACCTTTTCTCTACTAGATGTTGAAATCCCTGTACAGTTACTACAGGGCCTACCAGGTTCCCATATGCAATGGGTAACCTGTGAGATTTGTATTTAGAATGTGGACATTTATTAATGAGATAAAGAGAACGGCTTACTTTCAAGTTACTGGTTTCTTACTATTATACAAGTCAATACTTTGCATCCACCTTCCATACATCAGTTGTTGCCAGGTCATGCAAACCTCGGACAAGCTTCTAGGTTGACAGGTACAATTTACCTTTGATAATATGATATGCGTAATGTTAATGAACAAGACAGTTAGAACAAGACTGTTAGAATCAACCAATTCAGGACTAGGATATATAATAATTTACAGTAAGAATCATAGTCACACCTGTTTTAGTAACCACCAGTCTATAGCCACCAACCTGCCTATAGTTGCCACCAAAATTGATCCCTGCAGAGAAAGCAGTTTTATGGAACCTGTCTATATAGGTCACATGTCTACAACTACCACTTTTTACAGATGTTTCTCTTTACATAAAGGGGGTTACTGTTTCCTAAGCCCTTGACTACGGGAACCAAGTGGGTTGTGTACAAAGTCTATAGGGATTTCAGAAACTCGAAGGGAATGGGTTCATTTCCTCCATGTATCACCCTATCCTTCTCCCTGAAAGTTGTAACTGGAGACGGAAAATGGAAATACAAGCAACACCTCAACTGTAATTATTCCACGCATGCACGTATGCACTTGAATTTCGTGGAAAAGCAATCATGCTATACATGAACTGTTTACATTCATTTCTATGAACCGCACTCAAAAGAAAATCCATCAAAATTTGTGTAAACATTGTTGGGAGCAACCAATTCATTCCCACTTTAAAAGATCTTTGTTTGCTTTGCTGAGCTGAGCTAGCGATAAAATTAAATTTCACACATTCTAAACATAAATGTTTAAATAACATTAAAATAACACGCGACCTCCATAGGAATGGAGGGGAGTGTAGACAGAGTAGGGGTAGAGAGAAGAGAGAGATGAAATAGAGTGAAAGGAAGATAGATCATTGAATTACTGGATACAGGTACACTGTATGTGTAAATAAATAAATAGATGGATAGATAGATAGATAGATAGATAGATAGATAGATAGATAGATAGATAACTATAGAAAGATATAAATTGATATAAATATTATCAAACACATGGATAGAAAAAAAAGAAAGATAGAGATATAAAGTAACCTTATTAAAGACACGATTTGAGAGAAACTGTCCAATTTTTAATGTCAACCTATTCACTACAGGTACCTGGTTTACCATTGTACTATTAACCCTATGATAAATGCAATATATCACAGACCAGGGGTTAATGTACTGATGACAAAGATGGAAAATGTAAAGAGACTTTATAGGCCAGACTATGTGCTCTACTTTAGGTATAGGTCAAATTTTGAACTGCTCAATGACTCGAGGGGGGGGGGGGGGGGAGAGAGGGAAAAGAGGGAAGCCTAGAAAGAAGCATGGGGATTGAGAGAGGGGGAAGACAAACATGTAGACAGAAATAAAAGACAGACAGACAGATAGACTATTAGACAGATAGACAGACATATATACAAATAGACAAATGGACAGACATATATACAATTAGACAGATAGACAGACATATACAAATAGACAGATAGAAAGACATATACACATATAGACAGATAGACATACGCATAGACAAACATACAAACAGATAGACAGACATATACACAGACTGACGGACAAACACATAGCCAGATAGACAAATATACACTTATAGGGAGATAGACAGAGGATGAAAAAGAAGGGGAAATATACCAGAAATAAATAAAGTACATAGAAAGAGAGAAAGAAAGAGAGAGTATGTGTGCATGTGGGTGGGGGGGGGGGGGGGGGAGGGGTAGAAATAGATGGAGTAAAAATGTGAATAGGGACAGGTAGGTAAAGAGAGAAAGAAATAGGGAGAGGGAGAGGGGGGGGGGGGGAGGGAGAGAGGGGGAACAGATTCCAAAGACACCTGTAGTTAATCACTCTGACGTGCATTGCTTTCTGGGAAAGATAAACTTGCAGCTGCGCTGACATTTGTCTATCGATCGGCTGTATGTTGCCCCTGTAACACCAGGAACCCATTGCATACAAGTTATTGCAACTTCAATGAGCTGAATACATGACATAGTTGGTTCCCATAGGTGATGGGTTAACACACGTGCTTGCTTTATACATGGATGCAGGCAGACTGTACGTGGCCCCAAGTTACCTAAGAGCTAAATCACCTTCAAATAAATTTCCCTGTAAACGTGCATCTGAAGATCCCCCCAGTTTGTACAACCTAATTCCTAGGCATTTCTCTTTTCATGGCTAACATTGCAACGGGCATTAATAATGTTCAATCGCAGTTCAGAATTAAATTGATCTATGCTCATTCACATGGATGCTTTGCAGGTTGTTCAGTATTCATATGTCCCCAAGTAACGTCAAGCGGGGGGGATCAACTTCAAATAAATTTCCATGTACGTGTGTACTTATGATTTCTCCAATTTGTGCTCCCTAATTCATGAGCGTTATTTTCACTATTTGCCAGTTCAAGTCTTCATTATGGTTTAACATGCGTTCAACTTTCGACCACATCCCACGTATCTGGGAGCATACTTGGGTTGCGTATCAAATGTTCCTCTCTTGGTTTGTATTCCCTAATTCATGAGCGCTATTTTCACTATTAACCTGTTCGAGTCTTCATTATGGTTTAACCCGTTGACTACGGGAACCGGATGGGTTGTGTACAAAGTCTATGGAGATTTCAGAATCTTGTAGTGAACGGGTTAACATGCGTTCAACTTTCGACCGCAGCCCACGTATCTGGGAGCATACTTGGGTTGCGTATCAAATGTTGTTTTCTTGGTAAAGCTAATACCAACATACGTATGTATGTACCCTAGTGTACACGTCCTCAAGTGAACTTGAATTAAATTCTATGTCTGAGTGTACTTTGATTTATCAGTATTGTATTACCCAAATTTGTTTAATTACTAACAGTAGGAGCTCCCGAGGGATTTAACATTTGCAAGCATTGTGACCTACGTTTACTCTGCAGCAAATGTATAGTATCCCTTTGCATGCATCCACAAGTTCAGTAACACATGTACAACATTTAGTTGAAATTTGCAATTTTCCAGGGGATTCAAATGGTACAAGAAAAAGTTTGCCTAGAAGTCTTACTAGCTCTGAAGTCATATTTCCTGTAATATATGTGACCCGCTATAGCAAAACCCGGCACTTGTCGGTAATTCACGTTTTTAAGAAATGGGCATTTTAAGTTCACACAATGTGTGTATTAAGAGACCTATGTTTGTAAAATTGAAACAATCATATCTTCGCCAATTATTGACCAATTATCAATTGAAAGCTTGTGATGAGGCCTTTCTAATGGTGTGAAAATCTACATTTTAATTTTTACCGACAAGTGCCAGGTTTTGGAATAGCCGGTCACATATGACAACATGCACTTTAGAACAGGGTTAGGGTTAGAGTTCCAATGCTCCAATCACAGCAAATCAAAAAAGCAGTTCTTGACTATATCTAAATTTCACAGAAAATTCTTAATTAGGCCTGATAGGAAAATCAAACGGCCTCCTGCATTAATAGTTAAATTATCATGTTGCCAATTATCGCCAAATTGAAATTCTTACTACAACTGATTTGACCAAAGTTGGCTTAATATATGATTTGAATTTCACAGAAAATTGATCATGAAACACTTTTTTTTACTAGCAAGAGCACCATGTTGCAGACTATTATACCCAATTACTGTTAGCTAAAAATACTTGACCATAATCCCATTTTCAATGAAAAATACTTTTAGCTGGTTCACCAATAACCCCGGGACGTTTGAAATATTGAGGCTACATTTTTAATATCTGATATACATTTTTGAAATCCAGGATCAACATTTGGCAGAAGAAAAATGTTAACCTGACTAGATGATAAGCATCTATACAATTTCAAGAATTTATCAGGTTGAGCCAACTCTGTAATTGTAATTATAAAGGACACTGTCAGGCATATCAGTTATCCTATTTTTATGTCATTCATAGAGTTCTAGTAATTTCTCGTAAATTTGGGCTGTTTTTAAAGCTTTAACTGATTAATTATTTAGAACTAGTCCAAAATAAATATGGAGGAGGTGCATACAAAAACCATTTTAATAACGAAATTCACATTTGTTTTTTCTATTTTTCTTTTTCCTCTCAGATTCATCTAGATATCAACAGTAGAAGGGCTGCTTGCTCTTTTAAAATAGATACTCTTATCAAGTATCAAGGAGAGCTTACCTTGCAGTAGAAGGGCTGCCTGCTCCTCCCTTCCCACTACTCTGCCCTACAGCAATGGCCATGCCTGGATGATGCGCAATGGCCTTTCAAAGGATGAGCGAAACCTTGTTCTTTAAGCCCGGCGCAGACAGAGCCGACTCGACCCGATCCGACTGGTTTCAATCAGGCTAGAGTCGGGCCCGGTCGGTCGGAGCCGATTCATCGTGTTGAATCGGCCCCGACTGGTATCCGACTATCTCTCGACTGGCAAAATGTATGTCGCGAGGCACTGAAAACTAAGCCGATTCGAATGAAAACCAGTCGGATCGGGTCGAGTCAGCTCTGTCAGCAGAGGGCTTTACACTCATCTACGAGTTGTCTTTCAAACATACATGTAGATATAGACCTCATACATTTCAAGCATAGTCCAACATACAGTTCCATGATGTTAAATTCCTCAGGGATTCATCTAGATATCAACAAGGAGCTAGAGCTTACCTTGCAGTAGAAGGGCTTTCAGCTCCTCCCTTCCCGCTACTCTGCCCTACAGCAATGGCCATGCCTGGGTGATGGGAGATGGCCGGTGATGACCCGTAGAGTCCAGTGTTCTGTGCCAGGGGAATCTCAAGCAACTCTGCCAAGCACGCCATCTGGGCTTGGCGGGCTTTCTGACGACCTGTATAATAACAGAATCATAGATGAGAAGAGAAGAGAAGATGGAAGTCAAACCTTGAAAGGCATCATAACAAATATAATCACATAATAAAGTAACTAATATACATAATGAAATTCAACAATAAATGTTGTCTTTGATTTGAGACCCATGTGCTAGTCCAGCAGCAACTTTGCCAAGCAGGCCATCTGGGCTTGTCAGGCTTTTTGACGACCTGTATAGAATATAATTAGGGAGGGTTGAAAGGCATCATTTCTAACAAAGATACAGGCGAACCTGTGTATAAAGTGACCACTGAAGGGAAGCACTATAAGTGGCCACTATATACAGATGACCTCTTTAAACAGGTTCCATAACACTTTGTTTTCTCTTCAGGGGACCCCTTTCGGTGGCCACTTTAGGCTGGTTGGTTGCTGTAGTCAGGTGGCCTCTAAGACAGGTTAGAGTAGACGGTATATGCATGACTTTCAACAATAGTGATGTTAATGTAGGCCCAGTATGCTAGGCCAGGGTAATCTCTAGAAGTAACACTGCAAGCACGCTGCGTGGGATGTCTGCTTTCTGACAGCCTGCATAGAACAGAATCAGGCAAGGTTGCAGTCCAAACCTATTTTTTAATGGCCACTTGTCTATAGCAGCCAACTTGCCTATAGTGACCACTTGTCTACAACAGCCAACCTGCCTATAGTGGCCACTTGTCTACAACAGCCAACCTGCCTATAGTGGCCACTTGTCTACAACAGCCAACCTGCCTATAGTGGCTACCAAAGGTGAGACCCTGCCAAGAAATCTTAATAATCTTTATGGTACAGAGTCTGTGGTCAGAAATCTACTGTGGCCAGTTTTCTTGTTTCAGGAATAGGTAGTAACAATACACAGGATTAATTGTATTAACAAAGATAATTAAAAAATATACATGAAATTCAACAATAAATTGCGATTTTAATATCAGCCAAAACTAGAGATATCACTGATAAGTGAAAGAAATTGAAGACTAACCTTTGGTCAATCTCTGCTTGGCTGCCATGCAGCGTATGTGGTCGTCAAACTGGAACCGGGCGGCAAGGAGTGGCACTGGTTTGGCATGAGGCGAGGCTGTGGAACGTTTGTGGACGGTAACATGGAGGGAACGGCTGTCGTCTTTATCACCCGTCACTTCAAGATCCTAATACCAAAAGAAAAATACATATTATGTAATTATTTGAAGCAAAGTGAATATCATTTTGAGGTATGATTTGGCACAGAAATTTATAGGGAGGGGAACTTTATGGACAGTAACGTGGAGGGATCGGCTATCGTCTTTATCACCCGTCACTTCAAGATCCTAATAGCAGAAGAAAATCAGTAGAAAAGAATGAAAATAATATGTTATCAATTAAAATCAACGTGAATTGGCACAGAAAATTATATACATCGAGGGAGGCTGTGGAACGTTTATGGATGGTAACATGGAGGGATCGACTGTCATCTTAATCACCCGTCACTTCAAGATCCTAATACCAAAAGACAATCAGGAATAAAAAGGAAAATACATAGTATATATCTAATTGAAGCAAAGTAAATATAATTTGTTAGCATGAAGGAGCACAAAATTCACATGACGGGAACTGCAGGATTTGTATGGATGGTTAAGTGGAGGGATCGACTGGTGTCTTTGAAAAAGCAATCATCCAGCTCCAACGCCCTACCCCAAAACCTGAATCGAAAGACAAGCTCTTATTAAAGTACAATAACTATGATATAACAAAAGAATGTGATGTACTCTTGAATGAATGAATGAACAAAAGAATGAATGGAAAGCCTGTCATATTTGTCAAATTAAAATGATAATTAAAATCATTCCATTTTTTTTTTAATACTAATTTTAATCTTAATTTTATAATAATAAACTTTTCATTAAAAACTGTATTGGGAAAGTGTGGAAAATGGAAATAAAGGCAAATTAAATTGACTTGATACAATGGTGCATTATTGTTTTGTTTTTTTAAGAAATACATTACTGGACAACTTAACAAAAGCATATATACCATTCTCTTCACAGAAAATACCTGGATAATTACTGTATTCTATTGTGATGTTAAGGGAAACCATGGACAACTTGAAATGACCTGGAGTTACATGGAGGCATTTGATTGAATACATACTTTCCATTATCCTTGATCAAACCTAATATGAACTACACTGTATACGTGTGATTCATGTTGTAGGTAAAGTGCTACCAAAACCAACTCAAATTGAACATGCCCACGTTCTGTAATCTATACCGCAGAGTGCGCAGACAGAAGCATTACGAACAATAACATTTAATCAGCGAGCGAGTGATGAGGCAATATTGAAAATACATTTTGTTGCGCCATCATTGTCATTATAGGGAAAGAGAATGTCTTACTTTCATATGAAACAATAACACAATATATATATACACTCTAGCCTCAAATTGAATTCATTTCATTAATAACCTACTAAAACCCTTTTCTATTTTTATGACGCTTATAACAAAGAGCGCTTTCCTAGAAGCCTTTTATTGGCAAAAGGCAAAGAATAGATGGAAATACGATAATGGAGAACTCGCAGACTCAATACAAATCATGATCATTAGTCGGAACAAAACAGCTCCTTAAGTTCCTAACAATCTAGTACACAGAAAAGGGCAACGGCATTGAGCATGACTGTTTTTTTTTATATACATTCAATTTTTTTTCTAGAAATTCAAAAACTTGAATCCATGTGTATGCATAACTTGATAATTCGACATGTTAGAAAAGTTTGGGGCAAACTCTATATGAATGCTTTTTAGTTTGTGAGAAATCTAGCCACTCTATCTATACATTTGGAAAGCTTCCATGTTGTATTATCAGACATGATATCTGATTTCTAAAGAAATGCTGATGTCTGTTCCAATTTTCACAATCTACATTTTTTGTTCCTATATATGTCTTTCTAAAAATTGTTTCCATAGGGCCTTTATCAAATACTTAGTGTCAGACTCCTCTGTCGATAAAGCACAATTGATGAGTACAATAACATAATCTAGAAACGAACAATAACATTTAATCAGCGAGCGAGTGATGAGGCAATATTGAAAATACATTTTGTTGCGCCATCATTGTCATTATAGGGAAAGAGAATGTCTTACTTTCATATGAAACAATAACACAATATATATACACTCTAGCCTCAAATTGAATTCATTTCATTAATAACCTACTAAAACCCTTTTCTATTTTTATGACGCTTATAACAAAGAGCGCTTTCCTAGAAGCCTTTTATTGGCAAAAGGCAAAGAATAGATGGAAATACGATAATGGAGAACTCGCAGACTCAATACAAATCATGATCATTAGTCGGAACAAAACAGCTCATAAAGTTCCTAACAATCTAGTACACAGAAAAGGGCAACGGCATTGAGCATGACTGTTTTTTTTATATACATTCAATTTTTTTTCTAGAAATTCAAAAACTTGAATCCATGTGTATGCATAACTTGATAATTCGACATGTTAGAAAAGTTTGGGGCAAACTCTATATGAATGCTTTTTAGTTTGTGAGAAATCTAGCCACTCTATCTATACATTTTGTAAGCTTCCATGTTGTATTATCAGACATGATATCTGATTTCTAAAGAAATGCTGATGTCTGTTCCAATTTTCACAATCTACATTTTTTGTTCCTATATATGTCTTTCTAAAAATTGTTTCCATAGGGCCTTTATCAAATACTTAGTGTCAGACTCCTCTGTCGATAAAGCACAATTGATGAGTACAATAACATAATCTAGAAAATGTATAAATCTTTATTATTATCTGTTACCAGGGACAGCTTTCTGTTGTGTGTAATATGTCATACAAAATCTGATTTAGAACAAGCAATCAACAAGAATGCTATGCTATGGCCGGGTGTTAATTAGCCTTGCGCCATTCGCCAGCATTAGGCTAGTAAGCTCCCCGGGGAGTTGAGAGAGTACACAATATCATTGTGTGGGTTTGAACTGTACCTGATGACCATGGGTAACAAAGGCACCAGTAGCCCATTTCATAAAACACTTGCAATTGTTGTAAGTGTCCAATTATCGTAACTATTTGGTCAACAGCCAATCAGCATGGAGCATTGCAGCTGTTGCCATGGTAGTTACAATAATTGGGACACTTACAACAATTGCAACAGTTTTATGAAATGGGCTACAGGAGTGTCACATCGTGACAGACATGACTGTGCTCTATAAATAGCCATTATTATCATTTTTATTATCCATATTTGTTATCATCCAGCTGCTCCTTGTAAACTTCTACAAAGGTACTGTATCTATTGCCTATATCAAAAGCAGTGACAGCTTTTTTCGGGGTAATACGTCCGATGAGATCCATTTGAAAAGTGTGACAAATACTGACGCTGTTGATCAAACTTGCCCGAACTGCACCTCATGGATTTCTGGAATACATCTGCTGCCCATTAGCACTGACAAATTCTTTTGGGGGTAATATGTCTGATAAAATTAATTTGAAAAGAATGACAAATATCTGCCGTCGTTGATAAAAAACTTAAATTAACTTCACCTTCTATATTTCTAGAACATTATCTGTTGCCCATTTAAGAGTGACAAATTTTTTCCCGGGTAATAAGTCTGATAAAGTCTGTTTTTATAAGGGTGATAAGTGGTGGCACTTAGAGAAATTGAACTTGGCACTGATCGAGGATGTGATAGGCAATGATACAAGTTTAAAGGTGCATTCAGGCTTTTACCATTGACCCACTCAGGACAGGTCTAAAAAATACTCGGCAGTGGTATGCAGATTATAGCAAATTAAGCAAAATCAAAACTCTTAAAGGGAAATGCCAGTAGTGGAAAATAGCTTTATTGGCCAAACTAATTGATTAGTATTGTTGAAATAGCATAAAAAGGGGCATGTGTGGAAAAATCCGAACCTTAGTATCGTTACGTGCAGAAATATCAGTTAAAACTAAGGCTGAGTCGGTTCGGTCGATCACACCGGTTACCGACCGTTTCATCGGGACCCGGTTTTGTTTTTACGGAAACGGTGCCCCGAATAATAAAAAAATAATATAAAAATGTTAAAAAAGAAATTAAGATTATCACTTAATGTAGCGGAATTCAAATAAAAACGGGGCAATCGATATCATTTACTTTAAAGAGTGGTTATTTTCGAGAAATTCTTGGTTCGTTACTTCGTTTGACAGTCAGAAATTGAACAGGAAGCGCAAAATTGCTAGTCATTTGAACGCTATTGCCTACGGATGTTCAGACAAAGTTAGGCCGACACTCAAGGGGAGTGTATGTATGATCAAGCTGATGAGCCAGTGCATTCAAAAAGTGGCTCAAAGTACGTATTTGGTAATTTTATACCATTTTTAAATGTTTTGATATTCTACTTACATGATTCTATGGCGTTTGAAAGCTGAACAGAACAAAAAATAAGCCCCGAAACAATGAAAAAAACTGTGCAAATTATCGGGAAATTTCGATCGCAGCGATGCATCCCGATGCTAGCTGGCCGACTGATGTTAGCGTGCGTGCCGCGCCGGGAACTGAAGTTAGCTAGCATATCATATAGCATGCACTCGCGATTTTCTCGCGATATCGGGACCTGAAAACTTGCTGCTAACTTCAACCTTCGATTTTAGCGGCTTGTTTCAGCTTGGCGCGATGCTGAACAAACGATCGATTTCTAGGTCCAATTTACTTCGGAAAAAATACTTTTCTTGCGAAACGTGAGTTAATTCTGGATAGTCTGTAACTATTTTCCCGTAAAGATTGATATGTAAATCCATAAAAGCGTCAATATTTGTAATGTTATTTGCATATAAAAAGAGCAATTATAAAGCCCCAAACAGTGCATTTTTGCCGATGCTTACACGATTGCGTGATTTTACCGGTCCGAGTTTCGACGGCAAAAATTTATCGGGATACCGGTTCCCGACCGGTTACAGTTTATCGGGACCCGGTTCCGAATATATCCGACATGACTCAGGCCTAGTTAAAACGTTTATGAAAGCCGCTGACATTGAGCCTAAATTCACCGTCAGTTTGGCCCGTCTGCGCTCGTGCGAATTACCATGTGCGCATTTGCCATAGGATTAACACGCATCGCACGAGGCGGTATATCAACATACAACCATCGGCGAGATATCAATCCGCAGCGGATAGCTTTATAATTTACCAAATATCAATTAGTAGGCGGTTTCCAGGCCAAATTTGTATCATCCCGTATTAGTAAAAACAAACATATTCTTTCACATGATTGGTAATTCTTCCATGTCAAATGTCATTAATAATCACAGCCTTGGCTTCATCAATAAAGGTAGCATTTTGTGTTTATAATACTAGACAATTTACACTTTTGGGCAGGTATATTTTTGTTCCGGGACACTGAATGAGGACATTGTTTTACTGGCCTGCAGGACTATTAGCCACTGGCAAAAATACTGTTAGGTTATCAATTTGTTTGATTTGGAGGGAAATCATTTATTTGTTTGTAGTTTCCAAAAACTATCATGAGGGTTTGATAATTACAAGGTCATATGGGAAATCAAAGAGTGATTTCTTGGCAAATCATGTTAGGATGTATCGTTGTCAACTTCATTCATCTATATAAACATACAACCCTAAACCATGGACCCGGTAGTAGGGTCCATGCCTAAACCAAGTTAAAATATGAAGCAACTTTATTAACTTTCTTTATCATCCTTGTATTTTCTATCAAAATATGCCAAGAATTTTAATCAATAAATCATGTACTCGATTATGCAGTATTAATGATAAAACTGCAACGTTAGAAATGAACAACGTTGAAATAAACCTGTTCCCTATTAGATTGTGCAATCCCCACAGAAGTAATACAGGGTCCACAAGGCTCCCATAGGCAATGGGTTAACAAACTAGTTGAGTTATAAGGCCAAATGATGACATAAATGGTACCCTGGGGTACCAAACGAAAATCCGCCATTTTGTTTAATTATTTATTTATTTTTTAGGGCTGTACTGTGGTATAGCGTGCATACAAGCGCGCGCTGCACTGCATGCACTTCGCAATACGGTTGTACTTCGAGTGGACACAAGATGGCGCTACACAACGCGGGATACCGGGGTACAACGGTACCCCGGGGTACTGCATGTGTCATCAAATTATGATAAATGCATTTCTATTAAAATACATATTACTTTTGGTTTTTATTATCTTCTCTGATCAAAGAGAAGAGGTATATTGAAAGAAATAAAATGCAATACTTTAATGAAACTTTTCAATTGGACATCAATATTAAGTCACAAACAAAAACCATTTTAAAAACACCCAGCTCTCCTAAGTTATAAAGGGCATATTATGAACACCATCATAAAGTGGGAAAAGGGTTGATTTTGTTTTCCTTGTAGCAATGAAATAATAGATGCACGCACATGTTGTTGGTCATGCAACATTAGCATTGTCCCACACGATCATATCTGTGTGAGTTTTGGGTGTTTTGGGTGTCAAGGGGTCTACTCGAACGAATCGAGTCAGCATACCGTATTTGTCGGTGTATTAACCGCATGGTTTTCCCGACGGAATTACCAACGAAAAGGGGGGTGCGGTTTGTACACGGAGATAGGAAAAATTGCATGAAAAAAAAATTTTTTGATAGTAAAATTCTTGATTTTTAGATGGTCAAAATGTGCCGAGGATAAGTAAAAAGCATAATTCTTTTCCAGAGAGTTTTGGTCTATGAAATATAATTCAATTTACTGAAGTCTCTGAAGCACATAAAGGAAATTATGAGCCCCTTCCCCGATCAATCCGTTAGATTTGTTGAGTAATTGAGTTTACCAGAAAATACAACACGGAACACTATACATGGGACTGTAATAAATTCTAGCAGAAAAACGAAGACAAAACAACAAAAATTAATTAAAAAGGAGATAAAAAACTGTACCTTGATATGTTATTCCTTCTTACAAGTTCAGATTTGGTTAAATCTACCCTTGAAAATTGTTTTCAAGGGTTGAAAATTGTTTTTGGAGATGAAAAATTGCGATCGTATTAAACTTGCAAGTGCTGGTACTGTGCAGGTTTGATTTGACTGAAATTAGCAATCAAACACGATAGGATTGGCTAACTTCAGTCAAGACTGAAATTAGCCATGAATCCCGAATCAGTCTTGACTGAAGTTAGCCAATCCTATCGTGATTGATTGCTAATTTCAGTCAAATCAAACCTACACAGTACCAGCACTTGCAAGTTTAATACGATCGCAATTTTTCATCTCCAAAAACAATTTTCAACCCTTGAAAACAATTTTCAAGGGTAGATTTAACCAAATCTGAACTTGTAAGAAGGAATAACATATCAAGGTACAGTTTTTTTATCTCCTTTTTAATTAATTTTTGTTGTTTTGTCTTCGTTTTTCGGTTAGAATTTATTACAGTCCCATGTATAGTGTTCCGTGTTGTATTTTCTGGTAAACTCAATTACTCAACAAATCTAACGGATTGATCGGGGAAGGGGCTCATAATTTCCTTTATGTGCTTCAGAGACTTCAGTAAATTGAATTATATTTCATAGACCAAAACTCCCTGGAAAAGAATTATGTTTTTTACTTATCCTCGGCACATTTTGACCATCTAAAAATCAAGAATTTTACTATCAAAATTTTTTTTTTTTCATGGAAAACCCCAAAAGTTAGGGATGCGGTTAATACACCGGAGCGGGTAATACACCGACAAATACGGTATTAGCCTGAATATGAAATGATTGATTGCGTACTTACAACACAAAATGATACAAGGTACATTCTATTCTTTCATATTACTGCCAACCAATGAAAGTGAATATATTGAACGTTTTTAGGCTTGAGAGGACTCCAAAATATGGTTTTCAGCTTTAAAGGGGTAGTTCAGTTTTGGTATAGAGGGCGCTTCAAGAAATATTTGTTTGTGAGGTAATGAAAAACTGAGTGTCAAATTTGAAAAAGCATACAATTCTTATGACAAAATAAACTTTATTTGATCCAAATCGGTTCAGAAACAGCCGAAATATCAATAAATATATCCGATCGGAATAAACCTGGAGCCCCAGGTTTATTTGATGATTTAAAAAAAAAAAAAAAATGCTTACACCTTTTCAAAATTGTACAAAAGAGGTTTTAAATAGTTGTTGATGATCTCTCTATTTAATCATTATTTCAACAAAACGCACTATTTTAAATTTAAAAATGGTTTAAACCAACGCGTTTTTAGAGAGTACCCTCTTGTGTTTTAACAGCTCTTTTTTTTAATGATACCAGGCTTTTTACTTAGTCGTTTGTAACTTTGTATACCTTTTGAGCATGGTGGAGTTATAACTATTAGTTTGTAATGTTATGGTGCAGGTTTTGGTTACTAAAATTCAGTTTGACCAAAACTGTACTATCCCTTTAAAGCTATGACGCAAAGAAGTTCACCAATTCTTGGAAGCCTTAATATATCCAGCCCCTTCAAGCGAACTGAAATAGAAAATACATATCTACTTTTCTTGGAAGCAGTTTCCAGTCGTAGAGATTGCAAATCAGACAAGATCAATTTGATATGACTAAACAACGCTCCCAAAGAAAATAGAAAACACATAGAAAGTGCAAAAAGAAATTAAAGCTAAATCAGTTTATTGGTTAAAACTGAATATCAAATTACTTGGTAAGTAGAAAACATAACAAAGTTGAATTGACTTTGTATTATTTCGCACAAGGAAAAAGGAATTTATTATTTCTTTTACATTTCATATTGAGTAGAAAAATAAAATGTAAAAAGTAACCCTAAATCAGTATGAAGTGTTTTGATCAAACCCATGAACCACTTGGAAAGAGTTCAATGAGCTTACAATTCGGTGCTCGATCTGGTTGAAATGTCCTCAAGTACAAAAGAAGCAAAACATATTTGTGCATTTCATATTTATAGAAAAGAGACGATGGACAATAAACCATAAATAAGTTGAAGTGTTCATTTGGATCCACTTGATTAGAGGAGAGGAGATTTTCAAAAGGTTGAATGAAGGATAGGCCTACATGTATATGTTTTCTGTTCAAATATCCTTCTGTTTAAAGTATCTTCAAGTACAAAAAAGGCAAAATGTATTTTTGTATTTCATATTTACAGCAAAAAGAACATGGAAAATACCTAAATCTGTATAAGTGTTTGGATCAAGTTAATCATGATTTTTCATATAGTTAAATTAACTTTGCTTGATTCAAATTATTTTTTAGCTCATGCAGCTCGCAACCCTGCGTAGAAGTAAGAGGAAAAACAAGAGCTAACATAAAAAGGCGGAGCTTATTTTTTATTTTTTTATTTTATTTATTTTTTTTAGTGCTGACCAATATGGGCTTCCAATTGTGAAATAGCAGCCTCCATACTGTATGTAATTGTCCATGGTATGTACCATGGTCAGGTGTTAATTAGCCTTTGCCTCATCATCAGTGGCAGCACTCCCTGGGGAGGTGAGAAAGTACACAATATCAAAAGTTGTATTTGTATGATGTATTTTGTTTATTTAATTTAGCTTTTTTTGTAAAGCACATAGAGAGTCACAGTGACTATTATGCACTATAGAAAATAAAGTATATATTATTATTATTATTATTATCATTACATCAAATTACCACATAACCTCGCCTTTTACAAATACATGTATGACATGCAAGCATTTCTTGGTAACATATCTTTATTAATTTGTTTCATATGGATTCTTTTTCCAATTACAATGACCATCATCTGATTATCAATCGTAATTTGGTGGACTTCTCTGCAAATATGAAACACAAACATTATCTGAATTGAGTACATAGAAATCAGTTTTCTGTGAAAAACTAACTGATTAACATGTTCCAGATTAAAAACGTAAATTGATATAATCATTATGTGGCATATGTATGATTTCATTTTCAGAGAATATCAAACATATTTCCCATTATGGTATTATTTTCCAAGATCTGAGGTACTTTTGGACATGATGATGATTACGTCCAGATTTTCGCAATTTCTGTTAATCATTCCGTACAGGGGCGTAATGTGGTCGTACTGATTGGGGGGCACGCAATATTATTGGGGGGGGGGGCACACTTTATGTATTTCATTTTTTTCTTCAAAAAATGTCCCTTATGTTTCCTATTGTTTTTGTAATTGTTTTATTTGGATGCATGCACATGCCCCCCATGCCCTCCCCCCCCCCCCCCCCCGATTCCATATGTATGATTTCATTTTCACAAAATGATGGGCCATTTAAATGAGATATTCTTCAGAGTCTATGGAATTTTTTTCTCAATAAGGAACCCATATATTTATCAGAAGTGAGTACTTGGGTACAATTTCCTTTTTATATAAGATCACCACTGAAATGTTGCCATCCATTTGTCCTTTAAACTTGCTAACCATTTTTAAAATACTGCACCCCGTTCCCTTTGATATTCTGAAATCCCCATATTCTTTGAACACAGACCACCAGGTTCTGGTAGGCAAGGGGTTAAAGCAATAAAGGGACTTAGTAACATTGTCCAAATCCTCAAAACTTACTTCGAACTCTAGTGGTTCTCTCATACCTTGTCATATTCATATTAACAATCAAGTAAGTGCAATGAGTTCGTGAATGTCACTTTGCATTTTTGCTCATTTCTCAGCCAAAAAACATCCAACTAACGTACAATTTTCACACATTACTTTGTGGACATATCAGATCACACCAGTACATATTTTATTAACCATGCATCACGTTTTGCACTTGTCAACAAAGTTACTAGATCCCTTTAAAGGGACTGTGTCGCCATGTCAGATGGTGCTTCACAAAGAGATCACAGGAAAACGCCATGTTGATAGACAGTTGGGCGAGTGTCGCAGCTAAGCATGAGTCGGCCTACTTTTGGGGACATGGGCCCCCTCCCTGGACACAATTCCAAATATCCAAATATGATGACGCAGGCAGAGCCTTTAATGGAAATAATCAAACAGTGATTATTTAAAGAATTAGCAGCAGCTGCTGGCAAACATGTATTACAAGGATATTATAATCGGGTCAAGGTTGTGGCTCAAAAAAAATAAAACCCGTAAAAATAAACACTTCATCTTCCTGGGGATAGTTAATCTCCAATTCCTGGTACTAGGCTATAATTATTATCATTATTATCATATACTGAATAACCCATCAAGGACGATGGCCCACATATTTGTGCTTCGGTAGTCCTACACTTCAGCTAGAAAATAACTAGTTATATGAAGAGTACAAGGGGAAAGAGCATCAATTTTTCTATTTTGTTTTAGCCCTATTTTGTTACTCTACCTGCTTTCATTATTGTTTAATGATTTGTATTATTGCATAGATCGCTACAATTTTGGAAAATTCTTAAATTGGCAACGCAATGTCATATTTTCAACACAGATTTTGGCATTCAAATTGGCAACTTCGCTGCAAGTTACTTCATATTTGTCTTGAATTTTAATGACTAAATATTTTCCACCTATTCTTATGTCATTAAAAGGTAGAACAAAATTAGGAGTTGCCAATTTGTTAAGGAAATTAATGATCAATTTTGCTTTGAAATTGCTCTCGTCCTTGATGGGATAATAGAAGGAATTAGTTCACATCAAGTGACCCTGGACACATTGGGTTAGAAGCTAAGAAAAGGATCAAAAGAATGATTGGGTCATTTAAGCTAATAAAGAAAATGATAAAAATGTGGGTTTTAAGCTATTAAAGAAAAGAATAGAAAAGAATATGTGGGGTAGAAGCTAGGGAAATGATTTTAAAATTGTATAAATGCAACTCAGTGATGCATGTGAAAACCGATTGGGGTTTATTATTCATAATTTATATGTGGCAGGGTCTACGAAAACTATATCATAAAGCATTATATTTATGCTCCATGCATCATCATGTACAGTACCATGCCAAAATCTATGTAGTAACTATTAAACCTTGTCAATTTTCACTCTCTAAAAACGGCTTTGGGATACTTTAGAGGTTCTAACGCCTGTAGCAAACACGACAGCATTTTGATACTTCGGTATAATTTGCAATTGATAGCACCTGTGCCCATTTCCTGCCCTCTGATAACGCAAAATTAATTGCAATCTTTTCCTTATTGTTTCCTAGAAATAGTAGACCTGCATAAAATGATCATATCCTAAATTTGAACTACCAGCATGTTTCTGCATAATTAACAACTTTAACACCAACATTTCCACTAAACAATATACATGTACATACTTATTGCCAATAGGGTTGCTGCTGATAACCAGCATTGGAAATTTTTTATCATGGCTTCTAGCATTTTAGTGGACAAGAACCTGAATCAGGTGGCCACAAATAAAGAGAAACATTAACAACTGTGTTAAATTTGGGCAGGTATAGCCTAGCATTGACCCAATACTATGGCTGGAGTTTATGGAGAATGCATGTTATGTTTGATTGATTGATTGATCCATTATATTTCAAATTCAGTAAACAAAAACAGGTTATAAACATTTACAATATAAATATCAACTTAATTATGTAAAACAAAGTAATAACAAAGATACAAATTGTGGGGAAAATTAAATAATAATAATGTTATACCAAAATCAGTCTTGAACGGGTTAATGGCATTCAGGTAGTCCTAGCTGGGCCAGTGCTAATTTGAAGCACTGGCTATTAGAGGGTTAAAATGGCATGCTCCATTTGCCTATCTGTCAATCATATTTGATATCAAATTCATCCTGGCATCCACTAACTATATATGGTACTCCAGATGTTAGTACTATCACCTAGAAAATGTTTGAACTTATAAATGGTCATGTATGTATTTTTGTTTAATTGTGAATAATATTAACATCATAATTATATTTTCACAAACCATAAAAACAAGATAATTGTGCAGGTTTGAAATGTGCCCAGATGACGAGGGGTGATAGTAACAATATTGTGCTCCTGGAGTTGTTGTTGTTTTTGTTTTACTGACAGATATATGCACATTATACAAATTGAATCATTATTATCATTGATATATCAATTTTTCAATTGGTTTATTTACTGTTTTTCTTACAACAATGTTTGAAGAGAGACGTCACTTTTGTGAGTTGCACTTTTTGAGGGCATGTGAATTGCTCCCAAGCAAACCTAAACAAATATACAAAAGTATACATGTGTACTTAACCCTCCGGCCTAACGACATAAGGATACGTATGTTCATGTTAAAAGTGGGTTAAAAGCCATAGCTAGCCTTATGTGTCATTACTACTTATATATTGCCTCCTGTCATATGGCTATCAAGGCTAGCACTTCTAGGAAAAGACCTAATCATGTCTGCCCCATAAAATAGCAGGCATTATCTCTTGTCACTCTGCAATCATTGGTGAGGCGACCATGTCCAAAAATAAACCATTTTTCTTGGGATCCTAAATCTGCAGACACTCGTGATAGGTTATAAATGTAGATCATCGGGATACAGAAAGTCTATCATGTTCTCCATCATGCCTGGATAATGTTTGGTGTCAGGTGGAAAATAATTTTTCCATTTAGGTGTCAGATTATTATCTGTTTTTTTTTCTTCATTTTGGCTGGTAATTGTAATCTTTATGGAGTATCAAATTAGGTACCAATAAAATGAAGACTCATAATCTTTTTTATAACTTTCCTGGTGCCTCCTCATGTGTTGAGGATTTCTAACAAGTTACATGAGATGTACATTATTCAATGATATCAATAAAAACGATCAGTTAACTAAAAAATACATATATCAATGTAATTCATACCAGGGAAATATAGCTCCCATTTCCCTGTTCATGAACTACAAATTCCTTCAATGTGTAAATTGTATTCATTGTTCAGTGCATTGGCTTTTTAATCTCAAGCCAAATAAACTCTCAAGAAAACTGGCATCATATTTCAGATATTTAAAGACTTATAATCGCTGATAATTGTAATAAGTTTACAAGTTTCTAAAAAAAAGTGTGAAGGGAAGAGGTAAATTTCCACACTGACATATTAACAATATTAATACAATTTTCTGAGAAAATGTACTATATTTTGTAACAAGCAATGTCCTACATGTACATTTATTGCACAAAATGTATCTTCAATACTCAGACTTTGCAGCCGGATTCCACATGCATACAATAGAAGCTTTGGCAGAAAAACTGTTTGAAATAATTAGAATTTGCATCCGGATTTCACATACAATATAACTTTTTAAGAGTCAACGTTTCTACGGAATACCATATAAGGCTACCTTTAGCAGTATGTGGTCTGTCACTCAGCTTTTTTTCTTTGCAAATAATTAATTCATAAGTGATACTGAAAGATACTGTGCTAATTGCATTGCCATTAAAATTACACAGTATGGTACATCAGAGGCTGACTCAAAGCAGCGGTGAGTTACGCCAAGCGACAGTAATTTGTGTGCACCTACTGGGCTAGTAGCAGCATCAACTTGTCCTTCCTGCTACCCAATAATGTATAGTTGATCAAGAGTTTTGCTTTTTTATTTTCAATTTTGATAAATATTTAGATTTAATCATGAAAATGACTCTTTCCTTCCATATTTTAACAACATTTCTTCATTTCCTAGGCACTATGGCATGTTTTTGCAACATTGCAAACATTGACCAGTTCTCAAGTCTATCTTTAATCCTAAACATGTTAAAGGGGTAGTTCAGTTTTGGTATAGAGGGCGCTGCACAACATAATTTTTTTTTGAGATAATGAAAAACTGAGTGTAAAATTTGAAAGAGCATACAATTTTAATGACAGAATAATCTTTACTTGATCAAAATCGGTTCAGAAACGGCTGAAATATCAATAAATATATCCGATTGGAATCAATCTGGGTCCCAGATTTATTCAATGATTTAATCCTAAACACGTTAATAGTTTGACAGAAAAACTTGTAGCGGTCCAAGTTTCTAACCTCAACCAGTGCTCAAATCTATCTTAAAATCCTAAAAACTTTTAATAGTTTGACAGAAAATCTTGTAGAGGTCCAAGTTACTAAGCTCAACCAGTGTTCAAGCCTATCTTTAATCCTAAACAAGTCAATAGTTTGACAGAAAACCTTGTAGAGGTCCAAGTTACAAACCCCAACTTTAATCATAAACACATTAATAGTTACAAACCTCAACCTGTACTCGAGTCTATCTTTAAATCCTAAATGCGTTAATGGTTTGACAGAAAAACTTGCAGAGGTCCCATTTCCTGACCTAATCTTGGCACTCACAGCCCATTCAGTCACGACACCTCACTTTCCAATCAGTCACCCCCAATACTCAATGGAACAATTTCCTCATCAAATTTCAGGGGCCCTAATTTTTTCAGACACATTTCGAGAGAATGATTATGTGATGATGAGTATCTAGGGCATTTCTGGGAAAGTGACTCAAAAGTTGGAGTGGGGATGGGATTGGGGGTGGGAGAGGGGGAAGGGATTGGGGGTGGGAGAGGGGGAAGGGATTCAGGGGGTGGGAGAGGGGGAAGGGATTCGGGGGGGGGAAGGGATTCGGGGGGGGGGGGAGGGGATGGGATTTGGGGTGGGAGAGGGGAAGGGATTGGGGGGATGGGAGAGGGGAAGGGATTTAGGGAGGGGGGATGGGAGAGGGGAAGGGATTGGGGGTAGGAGAGGGAAAAGGGTTGAAGTATCCAGAGAGGAAAATGGAACTAGGGAAAAGGGGGTAGGGATATCAAGTGGAACACATTCATCCTAAAACATATCAAAAGATGAGCATCTAAGGCAATTGAAAAACAAGATGGGGCAAGATAAAAATAGGATTGGGAATATTTTAAGGGTAACGAGACAAAGGGAACAAATAAAGCTATAAACATATATTGTTTTATTTATTATACAGGGTATTTCTAAGAACACTGACTCAGTTGAGGGTGGAGAAAGGGGGTGATAGATTAATGAAAGATAATAAAAAATGGATAAAGGGTTTACAGGAGGAAAAGGGGGGGGGGGGGGGGGAAAGGATAAGGGGAGATATAACCAGTAAAACAGAAGAAATCGAAGTCCAAATCTAGATAGACATGTACACGTACATCGATTTATGAGTATCTGAATATTTCTAAGAACAGTGACTCAAAAGTTGAGGTGGGGAATGGGGAATTGAGATATAATAGATATAATAAGGGATATAGGGTAGATTTAATAAGAATTATAATAAGGGGCAAGTGATTGGCAGAGAAATAGAAGGGAAAAGATAGGCGATCAAAATTACCTATAATTATATCAAACAATTATTATCTATGTGGTATTTCTAATATTAGTAACTCAAAAGTTGGGTGTAAGCATTAGGGGGGGGGGGGGGGATGGAAGAGGAGGAAGGGGGTAAGGGAAGAGCAAGCAACACATTTTTATATTTTTTTATTCTGGACCTTGACGGTAACATAATGATTCATCATTAATCGTATAATCAATTGATTGATTATAGGATCAACTGATTAACAGCTTGATTAATCACGAATCTTATTGTTACGGAACCCTGAAAAGACAAGCATTTACAAGTACATGTAGTATATCTGACTTGCAGTTGTTTCAAAGTTGTGGGTTGGGAATAGGGGAGCACAGGGGGCTTTGAGAAGAGGAAATGGGGGAACCTTGTCATCCTTAAAGATATGACTATCTCTTTATAAACTTCTTGGAAAGTGATTCAAACGGGAACAGGAGGGGGACGACAGGTCGATAACAGAAGAGGGGGTGGAGACATATTTTGAACTTTTCACTTTACAAATGATATGATCATGAGCAACTGAGTTATTTAGAGTGTTTACTAGAAACGTGACTCAAAATAGGGGCTGAGGAATCGGGGAAAGACTGAATGAGGGGAAAAGAGGGCACCAGGTATACAAACGGGAAACCATTTGAACTCTTTACCTCTACAATCGTGCATCAGTAATCACTAATCAGTATTTTCCCCCCACAACCCCTCCCAAATGGTTCTTTAAACTTGTCTTCAACTTGTTAATGGCTTTGCCGATTCGCAATCGGTCTAGGTCTACTCGAAAATTGTGCACGAGCTCAGGTAAAAATAAATCAGAGGTTTATTTGTAGTGAAGAGGCAGTATATATCGTACCGTCATTTCCATAGTTAACTGAGCTTCATAAATCATGCTTTGAATGCATTCCCGCAAAACAACTTGAAAGAATTACAAGAGAAATATAGAGCAAAAGCTAGGCTCCTACTGACTTTCCCCACCCCCCCCCCCCCCCTCCTCCACAAAAAAGGGGGGAGGGGTGCGGTTTACAAATGCACATGATATACAAACTAACTTTTCGGCTGATTTTGAACAACAATTTATCAAAATCTAATAATTTAGAATACAATTCCCCAGTGATCTAATTCATGTTAAAATACTACTTTAAAAAGATATAATACATGATGTATGTTCAGTGTCCTCGGTTTGTCCCCAATAGCAGGAACAATCTCTTGTTATCCATTATCCCATTTTCCTAGAAATCTCTTAAACACCCATTTCCTGACCTTGTTACTGTAAGAGAGCATTTGTGATTGTCCAATGTCGACTGTCGCATCAAATTATTTTATCGGTCTGGGTACATGTACTACATGTCTAGTCTATATTAGGCGGTTCATATTTTAACACTATTACTTATGCTGTACAGTGAAAAGTAATGCTTGAAATTAACACAGACCCGCTGGCCCGGGGCCACTGAAATTAGCTCTGGGGCACCAAACTTGATTTATGCCTAATTCCATTGGCCAGAATGGACAACAACAATTTAAGTTTTGACAACAATTTTAAAGTTTCATTATTTGGGGCCACCAGAATCAGGTTTCAGGCAACTGAAAATCTTGTTTTTACTTGCCTGACTGGGCCACAAGGCTAAATAAATTTGTGTTCACATGTAAGAAGAATTTTTGCATGTATTAACAAAAATATTACAGGTAACAGGAGAAACATACAAAAACCTTGGCAAGTACACAACAGAAAATGGAGATGACATTTATCCTAGAATAGTACAATTGACTACTAGTATCATTGTTTTTTTTCTAAGAAATTAACTAATTGTTCCATTCTTTTATATTTGAATCTGACAACACTGCGCAATTAAGAATTGCACTTTTATGCACATTATATTCTGTACTTTAAACCCAGACTCGTCTAATTTATTGATTTCTTGGAAGATTTATTTCAAGTAATTATATTTTTAAGGATGCATGACATCCACATTATACGCATCAAGTTTTCGTGCGTCACTCTCATAATAAATGACCTCTATCATTATTGGAACCTCTTTCTTCAACTTCAACAAAACAAACATCTGATTACTAGCCACACATTGTATACAAGGTCCTATAGGATGTCCATACGCCATAAAACTAAGAGATTTATACTTCTCAGAAATACCCATTAAATTTGAATAATGAAAAACTGAAGCTGTTATGAGGGGCAGATGAAAGAGTGATATACAAGTTGCCCTAAAATATACCACTAGATGGCGCTACAACACTCAGGTCTATGGGGCTAACCATAACTAACTCAGGTCTATGGCCGGGCTATAGGGGTAGTTTTGAGTATTGGTTATTCTCAACTTTCCTAATTTTCCTCCCTTTTTCTGTGTACATTGCTTAAATCGTGATTTATTCACAGCACTAGCAAAACATGCTAAACCAAAAATTACTTCGCATTTGTGAAAAGAAAAAAAAAAGAACAATCATATATCGTACCATTCATTTTCTTGAAAGTCTACAACATTGTCTCATATTTCCAAGTTTAATGCGTATGATATATAATTTACAATGACCTGTATGTGTGATTATTTTTTTTTAATGTTCTGCTGTTTTGCTAAAAAATTGCTTTGCATATAGTGGTTTGGGGATTATTTCTGTCCGGATATAAATTCTTCTGATAAACTAACACTTTTAACCAGGGTTCCTGAGCTTTCCATTACTGATTAAAAACAAAAAAATGATTTAATTTAAAACTAAAATGAATTGGGCTTTAAATAATTAGTAAATGTAAAATTCATATCATATTGTCTGTATTTATCTTCGGTATATATTTCCTTACAAGTATCCTGTAAAAATTGCCTGCAACATAAATAATGCAGTAAACAAGAACATTGATAATATGTGACCTCACACCACAAAACGACCAATAAGTCGGGGAAAATGATTGTGCTAATTTTTACATGAACGTAAAGTAGAAGTCAATACCTTTAAAATGGTATATAATTTGTCATATATATAGACTAAGCGAACCCTCTCAAAATGAGCAGCCAAGATTGGAAACATGGCTGAATCAGTTTTAAAGTTAGGGAGAAAACGGGCCGTTTCAATGATCGGCGTCTATTCAAGCACTGTAATCTGATCATATTTATTTGATTAAAAATCATATTTAAACATGATTTCTGACGCTCAAAATTTCACAAAAGGTAGATTATGATACCCTCATTCAGGAAATACCAAAATCCTGAATTTCATATTTTAAACAAAATTTGGCTATATCAGCTAATAACAGACAAACTACCATGGCGACATAACGGTCGTTTTGTGACAAGTGTAAGGTCACATATTCAGTCTGATTATGTTTATTTCTTTGTCCCTTTCATATTTCCTGGAGAATATTTGCTAAGGAGAGAATTAATGAAAAAATTACTTTCAATTTTCACAAACAAATTAATGCAATTAAACGAAAATGAACATCCTCATAAGACTTATTTATCTTTTGATTTTCAAAATTCACTAACTATCCGGTTCAAAATCGTTCCAAATATTTGCCAAAGACCAAATTGTAAATACATTAGTTTTATTGAAAAATAGTGTAGCAAACACGAAAATATATAATTATACAATTTCTCTTTATAACTATCAATTGTTTCTTTAACTATCTTTGCCAATGTCCTGTTCAAATTTCCTGTAACATATTTGTCAAGGACTTGCATCAATAAAAACTTTATTTTCATATAAAAGGAACATCCTCATATGATTTTTAAATTTATTTTTGAATTGCCCTCTTTCCCTTTCCAATCTCCTGTGCGAATTCCCCAAAACATTACTTCAAGGAAATTAATCAATGACAGCATTATTCTATTTTATGTAACAACGAGTAAAACATCATAATGAAAGTTTTTTGTTTTTATTTTTCAATGTTTTTCCTTTATTATATTTTTTTTTAAATTCCTGCAACACATTTTTAAAAGATATATGAAAAAAAAAAATTTTTGAAGCAAACAACTGAATGAACATGCTCTCCCCTGTTGAAGTAAACAAAAGACTGGAAGAGAGATTATTTGTATCCGCTCCAATATCCTGTTTATTAATTATTTCACGTATTTATTTATTATATTTCCAGGAAAAGAATAATAATGACATAATTGTATAATGACAAAAGAAGTAACACATTGACTAGTGCCCGAGGATTGCCAATAGGACTCATGTTGCTGTAAACGGCTCTCCTCACTAGTCAATGGTAACAAAAATGACATAAAACATACATACAAGACATAAAAAACATGAACATACATTGATACCGACCACGCAAGTACATCTTAAAAGATTCTTCAAAATAATTAATGACGTAAAGAATGCACGATAGTCTTAAAGTGATCCGTTGTAAAGTGTCAGATATTGCACAAACAGACATTTGAGAATTCAATCCTATATCAATATCATTGTAAAATAGAATTGAAAGATTTGTGAAAGTTTGAAAGAAAACGAACACTGTTTACCTAGTGAAAAGACGAATATTGAGTTAATATTTTATCACCGAATACTGATGGTCTGTTGTAGATTTGTTGCAGTAAAAATCATCCGTTTGATCTTGACGATATCCGCACCCGTGTATACAGCTACAGACGGTACGGAATTCATGGAATTTGCGCACACTAGGCTCAAAGTTCAGTGGGTCGGGAAAATTTCTCACGCGCGCTGGCAGGACGTATTCAGTGACGTCAATTGTACTTTTTATCAATACCGTTAGCTAACGCTTTTGAAATAATGATTTTTAATGATAATTATCTTCATACTAAAGGGACATTTGAAAAAACCGAACCCTATTTTATTCTTCTCTTACCATAAGCTAAACAACACGGCAGAAGAGAAACGAGGAAGCTCCAAGTATTTTTCGTGGAGTTAGACACTTTACCTGTGTCACTTTAACAGAAGAATCCACAAATAAATCCCTACAATTTCCTCTAACGTATTTGTCAAGAAGTTGAATTATTGAAACATTATTTCCAACAGAAATATCAAATGCAGTTAAAAATAACTCTTGTCTGTCTCTTTGAAATCAGTTCTTTCTATTTATTGATTCATTTTAATTTCCAGCAGCACATTGAATAAATATATTTTTAAAGTATGTACTTATTAACCCCATCAGGACTGGCCCAGAAAATGCTCAGGCTTGGTGACAATGGATGTTATATCAAAGTCAAATACCGGTAGTCATGAATACTCAGGCTTGGTGACAATGGATGTTATATCAAAGTCAAATACCAGTAGGCATGAATGGGTTAAATATACTCTCACTCTCTCTCTCTCTCTGTTTCTCTTGGGCTATTTTTTTATTGGATTTCAATTTCCGATGTCCGGTTAAGATTTCCTGTCACTCATTTCTTGTCAAGAACTTGACTAAACTCATAAATGAAGACATTATTATCTTTGTCACTATCAAAAGGTCTTTCACAAAGAAGAGGCACAGGAATAGCTCACATTGTCATGAGTCACTATCAATTCAGTACATTTCTCTCTGGAGACATTTTGAACAACTCATTGTGACAATTTTGTACCGTTTTTCTGAGAAATGTCTCAAGGACTGTATGTTTCACTTTTCTAAATAAATAATATTTATAAACAAACTTTGCAAAATTCTTACTTTTTTTTGTAATTCTAGATTTCCAGTCAGCATCATGAATACACATGTGGTGGTGATGCACTGGGGGGGGGGGGGGGGGGGGGGGGGGAGTTTCACAAAGATCTTAAGTTGAACTCAACACTAAAGCCCGGCGCAGACAGAGCCGACTCGACCCGATCCGACTGGTTTCAATCAGGCTAGAGGTGGGCCCGGTCTGTCTGATCCGTTTTATCGTGTTGAATTGGCCCCAAATAGCATCCGACTGTCTTTCGACTGGCAAAATGTGTGTCGCAAGGCACTGAAAACTGAGCCAATCCGAATGAAAACCAGTCGAATCGGGTCGAGTCGGCTCTGTCTGCAGAGGGCTTAAGTTGGACCTAACTATTATGGAAAGCCATGTGTAGCCTTGGAATACAATATATTCAAAAGTAACCATTCAAGAATGTTAGACTTTTCATAAATATTGCATCAAGAACATGAAATCTTCTTGACAATAGAAAATATTAATGATTTGAATCAACATTTTATGCCTTTGAAAAAAGACTAACAAAGTTTTTTCAAAGATACTAAGGGCTTTCCATACTTTTTAAGTCCAACTTAGTGTTAAGTTTGACTTGGGATCTTTGTGAAACACCCCCCTGATGCCACAGAATGTTCTAATCATTCAATTCAAAAGATTTCCCCCTAAGAGAATACTTGAAGCATGCTGTAACCAGAAGGTTTAAATTGTACGACCTCCAAATATATTATCACCCAATTCCAACTCGTATGATATTGATGTGTCAATCAAATATCATTATTTCCTAGGAATGTTCAAATGATGGGTCAATTAATTTTGTTTTATCTCTAGATGTCCCACCCCCTTTATAGCAACAAGTGAGTATAAAAAGTCATGTATTTCCAGAAAAAAACAGAATGGTTAAATACTTTTTCAACCTCAAAGATGTTTTTCCCCAATTTCAGCATGTATGATATTGATATGTCAATAAAATTTAAGATATCCAAATAACGTTCATATTCAGTGTCGTAGCAAGAAGAGTTGGGGGGGGGGGGGGGGGGGGCAGCCCCCTCAGGACACCCCCCCCCCCCCCCCACCCCCACCTTGTTTATGCTTGCTGCTTGGTTGTTAGCTGGTAGTTTTGAGTAGTCGAAAAGCCTATGTGGGCTCTGAGTTACTTTATTTCCAGAAGATCTAAAACAGAAGGTTTTAGTCCACATTTGTGAAACTATTAACCCATTCACCAAGGGAACCTGGAGTAGCATGTATTAACTCTCAGGGGAAATACAATAGGTAAGGGGTTAAAGGGGTATTCCGGGCCTGATAAAACCATTCGTTATTTGAATAAGCAGAATAAGAGGCATAATTGGTGAAAATTTGATCAAAATCGGACAAGAAACATGGGAGTTATACCTATTTGAACATCATGTAGTAATGAGCGATCGTTTCAAAATTGCCGCCATATGCAACATCATTGACGAGCAACTCGCCATGGCTTTAGTACATGAAAATACACTTATTTCTCATTTTCGTTGCTAAAAATAAAATTTTCTCTGCTTGTTTTCACGAATTCATAGAAGAATATAGATGGGCCAACCTCTTTGGAATTTGTAAGCTCATAAATTTGCTTTGTTATTAAGAAAATTTAAATTTTGTACAATTTCCATGTAGAAGTCAAAATGGCTGCAGCTCGCAAGTGACGTCACGATCGATAGCAATTGCGAACGATACTAAAAATCGGAGCAAAGTTCATCCTGTCATAACTTTTGTATTGCTCAACCGTTTTGGCTCAGATTTTTGATCATGATTCTTCATATTCACTTCATTTTATAGCAAACATCACATTTCTGGGGTGGAATTCCTCTTTAAGTAAGGAACATAATAAAAAATAGGATATTTATCACCTCAACCACATAACAGAGATTTAGAGGAAACATGAGTTGCAAAGAAACAAGGTGAATGTCTCATGTAAGAGGACAAAAATAAACCCCCCAACACAGACCACACACCGATATGTATTGGGTCATCAAGAGGAACCTAGTAAAGAGAAACGCTAAAAAGAAGAAAACAAAAACAGAATGATTTCACACATACACAAACACAAGCAGAAACTAAATCACACACACACACATGAACAGACACATAGAAATGCACACAAACACAAGCACAAACCAAAACACACACACACACACACACACACATGCACGTACACACACAAAAACACTAAAATTCACCTATACTTCTATAGTTAATATAGTTTATTTGCTAACAACCCTGTTTTGTTGACAGGTACTTTTTTGGACGTAACCTAAAATACTACGGCTCCTCAGTATCTCGCATCCACACCATCCATTCTTACAGTAAATCAGCAAGTGAGCCTTTAACCCGTTCCCTTTGAAAATTCTGAAATCGTCATAGACTTTGTACATAGCCCACTCGGTTCCTATAAGTGACTGTCAGAAGGAAGCCTGTTACATTGATAACATGTAAATCAAAATCGAACTTGACAATGATTCCCCTGAGTCATGTCACATTGGATAGGCCTTGCGGTCAGAATGTTGCTAATTCCATCGTCAAACAGGTGGAAATCCTGAATGAGGGGAATATTTTAACGACATATGAGTTTCTCCGGAGGCTGAGTCAAGTGCATTTCCAGAGACAAAACATTAATGGACCATGACATCCTATTCTCTCAAGACATTAACCCACTGAAAGCCAATTTATCCTGTTCACTAACTACTATTTAATCATATATTAGCGACATGAAAGTGAATCATACTGTATATGAAGTTACAACCGATCATTAACTACAAAGCAATACATAACATTTATTTTGGGTCTCCAGCCAGACTAGACTTGGGGGCTACTACCACCTGTACGCTAAATTTGTGGGTAGGGGTGAGAGGGGGACAAAAAGGAGAGACAAAGACTATCATTCCTATTCTCATTATTATTAAATATTACAATTTTGTTTTTATTTAATAGAAAAAACCCTTTTGGTGAAGGTCATCCAGCTGTCCAAAGTCACCCCATTTTACAGAAATTATTATAATTTTATATTTGTAGCCCTTTTACCACTTGTATGTTCTGTTATATAGACAGGAGTAAAGAATCATTGTTATATTATGAATAATTTTGTTTAAGAAAATTTGGCCAAACATCACCCCATTTATGTAATAAGTATGATTATATTCTAAACAATTATTTTGTGATGGGGGAGATATGGAAAAGGGGAGAGATATAAACTAAACAGAGACCACTATCATCTACTGCATGGATGATTTCTCACTTCTCTTTATGACTACAAAGTCATGATCAGAAAAGAAAAAAAAAGCAAACCAGCAACAAGAGACATTAAAGAATAAACAAACAAAAAACCTATAGAAACTAAAAAACTACTGATCTGTTACCTCAGTGAATGACTGCAAGCTTGAAAATCATTGACCCTGGGACAAACAAATACAAATCGTAAAAACAGGCCTTTTCTGCGAAATTTCAAGGCTAAATTTAGCTTTAGAATGTTAAACCACCTATAAAATATGTTTCTAAACCAAACTTAAAAGACCAATCAGAGACAGACACATATAAAAACTTCATGAATGAAGATCATTGACCCATTGACAAAAAACAAATCATAAATAGAGTCCCTTTTTGCGAAATTTCAAGGCTAAGTTTAGTTTTAGAGTGTTAAATCACCTCTATAATATTTTTCTATTAAACCAAAACTTGAAAAGACCAATGATCAGAGACAGACACATATACAAACTTCATGAATACCCTTGCCAATGTTCTCTGATGACCCCAAAACTTCTCTCTAATAACCCTATAAATACAATAAAAACCGCAACAGCATGTGATTATTCAACCCCCTCCCTTTTGTATAATAGTTTATGTGTAATTTCACGGAACACTGGCGATCGGCGGAAGAGAAGGAAATTTCTTTTTAGAAGTGCCGCTCTTTGATGGGCTGGAAAAAGCAGATAGATACCATCTTGGGTGTAATCACGCTGCAAAATTCATATCATATTTAGAATCAATGCCCTGATATGACCTTGCCCCTGGCACTAGTGCAATCTGCAATGCAAATGGAAGACACATGGCTGATCAATCCAGGTTTTCCCCTGTTTATAATTAGCGCAGGGGTAAACAAGACAATAAGTTTGCATTGAAGCTCTCAGAAAGGGATTCACTCCCAACTTCCCATTTTCACGGCCTATCGCATTTTCGTTAGAAATGGGAAGGATATCTTACAGATTAAAGACAAATCCATAATCAATGAACAATGCTTGCTAGCTAAGAACTATTCTGTTTAAGATTTACAATTAGCATAGGAGTGAATAAAACTACAAATTTCCCCCAAGTGCCACAGATGGGATTCACTCTCAAACTTCCCATTTTTATAGCCTACCGCAGTTTAGTAAGAAAGGGGAAGGATAATTACAGATTAATGAAAGAACCTTAATATCAAAGAACAATGCCCACTAGCTATAACTATTGTGTTAAAGATTTATAATTAGCATAGGGATAAATGTAACTACAAGCATTCCAAGTTTCAAAAAAGGGATTCAAACTACCCTTCTCACGGCCTATATCATAGTTTAGTACAAAATGGGAAGGATATTCACATATTAAAGACAAATCAACCATAATCAATGAACAATGCCTGCTAGCTAAGAACTATTCTGTTTAAGATGTACAATTAGCATAGAGGTGAATAAAATTACAAATTTCCCAAGTGCCACAAATGGGATTTAAACTCAATCTTCCCATTTTTACGGTCTACCGCAGTTTAGTAAGAAAGGGGAAGGATATTCACAGATGAAAGACACAATCTCAATCACTGTACAATGCCCGCTAGATGATACTGTTAAAGATATATAACGAGCATAGGGGTGAATAAAACTTAAAGTTTGCAAAGCTCCCAAGAAGGGGAATTCAAACTCAACTACCCTTCTCATGGCCTATCGCAGTTTCATAAGAAATGGGAAGGATACTATATCAACAGAATAAAGACAAAACCTTAATATTAATGAACAATGGCTGATAGCATAAGAGAACTATTCCGTTTAAGATTACAATTAGCATAGGGGTGAATAAAACTTCAAGTTTGCAAAGCTCCCAAGAAGGGGAATTCAAACTCATCTACCCTTCTCATGGCCTATCGCAGTTTCATAAGAAATGGGAAGGATACTATATCAACAGAATAAAGACAAAACCTTAATATTAATGAACAATGGCTGATAGCATAAGAGAACTATTCCGTTTAAGATTACAATTAGCATAGGGGTGAATAAAACTTCAAGTTTGCAAAGCTCCCAAGAAGGGGAATTCAAACTCATCTACCCTTCTCATGGCCTATCGCAGTTTCATAAGAAATGGGAAGGATACTATATCAACAGAATAAAGACAAAACCTTAATATTAATGAACAATGGCTGATAGCATAAGAGAACTATTCCGTTTAAGATTACAATTAGCATAGGGGTGAATAAAACTTCAAGTTTGCAAAGCTCCCAAGAAGGGGAATTCAAACTCATCTACCCTTCTCATGGCCTATCGCAGTTTCATAAGAAATGGGAAGGATACTATATCAACAGAATAAAGACAAAACCTTAATATTAATGAACAATGGCTGATAGCATAAGAGAACTATTCCGTTTAAGATTACAATTAGCATAGGGGTGAATAAAACTTCAAGTTTGCAAAGCTCCCAAGAAGGGGAATTCAAACTCATCTACCCTTCTCATGGCCTATCGCAGTTTAGTACGAAATGGGAAGGATACTATTTCAACAGAATAAAGACAAAACCTTAATATCAATGAACAATGGCTGTTAGCTTAATAGAACAATTCCGTTTAAGATTACAATTAGCATAAGGGTGAATAAAAAAAACTATACAAGCTTGCCAAGTTCCAAAAAGGGGGATTCAAATTCAATTACCCTTCTCACCTATCACAGTTTAGTACGAAATGGGAAGGATACTTACAGATTACAGACAAAACCTAAATATTAATGAACAATTCCCACTAGCTTTTATAATAAGGCCAGCCTTAAATAAAATAACTAGTTTGCCAATTTCAACTACCTATCTGTCACAGCCTATTGCAAGCTTTTTAGAAATGAGCAGGTTACAACTTAATTAATATACCATGCTCGATAAAGATGTCTCTTCTTTAATAGAATAATACTTCCTGGTTATTCACAACCCCTAAATCGATAAGCAATTCCTGCTAGCGTTAACTATTCTGTTAAAAACGTATAATGAGCACAAGGGTGAAAACAATACAGGTTGCCCGCTAGCTTAGAACTATTCTTTTCAAGATTTATAAAATGCCCAGGAGTAATCAAATATAGAAGTTTGCCAATTTCCAAAAAAGGGATTCACTTTCATCTTCCCTTTTTTCTGTCAAATAATAGGAACACATCTCCAGGTTAAAGCAAAGTCTATTGAACAATACCCACTAGCTTTAATAGTATTATTCTGTTAAAAATTTAAATTAGCTGAGTTTAATAGAACAACAAGTTTTGCTATTGAAATTTCACAAAGGGGATTTACTTTTTCTCTCCTTTAAAAGAAACATGTTAAAGCCAAATAACAGTACTGGGAAACGCCCCACACAAAAAAAAGAAAAATATGCTTTCATCACCTACCATGTGAAAGGATAAATCATAACTTAGATGTTAATATAAAGTTTTAAACAAAAACCGCTTTGAAATTGACTAAGTGAGCATTAAAAGGTTTGAAATAAAACGATCTTCGACACAGATCAATACAACCGGGATAAGCTGCGTGCAAAAGATTATGCTAGCGCACATTTCCACGGTATGCGGGCTTGTCGATATCTCCAGCCCAGCGCTAGCGTTGCGGACATCTGCAAACGGGCAGTGAATTTAGGCCAAATTTCACTGGCGTGCTTTGAATTTCCTCCGATATTTCTGCATTTAACAATAATAAGGTTCTGAATACCACACAAGCCATTTTTAAAATTTATTCAACAATATTGATCAATTAGTTTGGCCAATATAGATGTTTTCGTTAACTTTCCCAATACTATTTGGCTTTAAAGGGAAAGTTGAGTTTTGGTAGAGAGGGCGCTAGACTACTTAATTGGTTTGTGAGGTAATGAAAAACTGAGTGTAAAATTTGAAAGAGCATAATATTTAAACAATAAAATCATCTTTGTTTGATCAAAATCGGTTCAGAAACGGCTGAAATATCCATAAATATAACAATTTGTAATAAACCCGGGGCCCCGGGTTTATTAGAGAATTTTGAACCAGCCGTTAAAAATTCAAAAAAATGCTTCCTCTTTTCAAAAAAGTTACAAAATAGGTATTTAAATAGTTGTTGGTTATTTCTCTATCTAATTACTATTTCAACAAAGCATCACATGCACAATATTTTATTCAAAATGGTTGAAACCGATGAGTGTTTAGAGAGCGCCCTCTTACGTTTTAACGGCTCTTTTTGAATGATAACATGATCTTTACTACGTCATTTGTAATTTTGTGTTCCTTTCTAGTTATAACTATTAGTTTGTAATGTAATGATGCAGGTTTTGGTTACTAAAATTCAGTTTCACTAAAACTGTACTCTCCTTACCAGAACTCAACTATCCCTTTAAGACAATCCCTCTATCGACAAATGATTGCCCGCTAGCTTAGAAAGTTCTATGTCTGTGAAAGATTTTTAATTAGAACAGGGTAAGATGAAACTACAAGTTTGCCTTGTTCCAAAAAAGGGGATTCACTTTCATCTTCAATAATACTAAATAGAAAGATACCTATTAAATTTCAAGGCAAAACCTATATCAATGAATTAGCTTATAAAGTTTTATTCTGTTCAAGATTTATAATTAGCACATTAAAAGGGGATTCACTTCAATCTTCACCCTTTTCTATCTCCTTTTAATAATAGAATCAAACCTCCCGGTTAAAACAACACCTCAATCGATCAACGATTGCCCGCCGGCAAAGACGTATTAACTGTTCCATGGTTTTATTTTTAGGTTGCGCTTTCGTGGAATTGGCACGATATTAGGTCCAGCCGCAGGCTACGAGTGAGTAATGGGGGAAAGATCGTCACACTTTGCTCCCAGGATATGGGGAGGGGGGAAACAGGGGGATGGGAGTCATTAAAGAATAATATATCACAAGAAGCGCAATCCCAAGTTAGTGATTTGCAAAGCTGATCTCATTTTCACATAAAATCAAAATTAAGAATGTATGGATTTTAAACTTACATGTAAGACTTGTTTCTGTTTGAAATGTTTTGTCACAGGTATGCGCTCGCATTGACAGAAGTACGCATTAACACGCAAACACACATAAACAAAACAAACACATACATACAGACAGACAGACATACAGACAAATGTGAATGGTATTTAATTGCTTCTATCTGTGTAAAACCTGATCTTATTCCATCATGAAAATTCAGGACATCTAGGATCCATTATGGATGAGATTCAAAAAGTAACACTGGTTGATACCTTGTATTCCTGGAAGAGTCTTTATTCTTTTAAAAGTATTATCCAGTCTCTACCCTATTAACCTGTTGCTTTCCAGATTTTGCAATCCCCAGAGAGTTAATAAATGACACATCAGGTTCCTGTATGAAAGGGTTTAAATGCAATTCGGAGTGAGTAAACCCCTACAGAAATCTAAGCATGCAGCAAACTAGCGACTAGTGGCAAGTTTAATAGGCGATCTATGCCTGAATTAAGCTTGTGAAACATATCCGCACGCTAAATGACACGCTTAAAGTCTGCTGCATGGTCACAATTTTGGCAGAGATCGCCTATTAAGCACGCCGCAAGCCAGCCGCTAGCTAGCCGCATGCCACCTGCAAGGCAGCCGCTAGCTTGCGGCACACTTAAGATTTCTGTAGGGGAATGGGCATGATGTCTTTTTATCACAGATATATGTATCCTGAAATATATTCAATTTCAAATGATTACTCAGGAAACTATGATCACTCATGAGATTCAGAGTGTACCTTGAACAGTTAATTTCTTGGCATGGTGTTGATTATTGGGTCATCTATATTTATTATTCTTGTATTGGATGTAATTCAGACACAAGTATTCAAATGCGCATTACATGTACATGTATATCTTTATCTTGACAAAACAAATAGATATCATGATTGTTCAGAAAAATTTGATTATTCATGAGTTTCAAAGAGTATTAACTTGAATGGTTCATTTCTTGGAATGGTGTTGATTATTCATTGAGGGTTATCTATTATTATTCTTGTATTGGATGTAATTCAGACACAAGTATTCAAATGCGCATTATATCTTTATCTTGAAAAAAATATCTACATGTATCATGATTATTTTATAGGAAGGCTCTATTATTCATTGGATTTAGAGAGTATTACTGGAATAACAGTTAATTTCTTGGAATGGTGTTGATTATTAATTGAGGGTTATCTATCATTATTCTTCTATTGGATGTAATTCAGACACACATTAATGTGCATTATATTTGTTTCTTTAAAAATATATCTATCATGATTATAATAGGAAGACTCTATTATTCATGGGATTTAGAGAGTATTACTTGGATAACAGTTCATTTCTTGGAATGGTGTTGATTATTCATTGAGGGTAATCTATTATTATTCTTGTATTGGATGTAATTCAGACACAAATATTCAAATGCACATTATATCTTTATCTTGAAAAAGATCATGATTATTTAGGAAGACTCTATTATTCATGGGATTTAAAGAGTATTACTTGGATAACAGTTCATTTCTTGGAATGGTGTTGATTATTCATTGAGGGTAATCTATTATTATTCTTGTATTGGATGTAATTCAGACACAAGTATTCAAATGCACATTATATCTTTATCTTGAAAAAGATCATGATTATTTAGGAAGACTCTTTTATTCATGGGATTTAGAGAGTATTACTTGAATAATAGTTCATTTCTTGGAATGGTGTTGATTATTCATTGAGGGTAATCTATTATTATTCTTGTATTAGATGAAATTCAGACACACATATAAAATGTGCATTATATTTGTTTCTTTGAAAATATATCTATCATGATTATTTAGGAAAACTCCATTATTCATGGGATTCAGAGTATTAGTACTTGGATAACAATTCATTTCTTGGAATCGTGTTGTTATATTCATTGAGGTTTATCTTTTTCAATCCTGTAAGATGTATTTCAGGCACAAGTAAATCCGCCTAATACCTTATCAGGTAAAATATATACATCACGATTATTCAGTCCTATTTGTTGAAACTCATATATACTTAATAATCGCAAAGTATTAAGAATAGCCCACTACTCGGAAGGGACTCAATTATTCATCAAGTGTTATCTAGTAACAATATTGAAATTTGTAGAACGAACGCAAGCAAGTGTGCATGATACCTATTAATCAGGTACAAAAATAGATATCATAGAATGATTATTCTGTCCTAATACTGATCTCAAGTATTCTATTAAAAATTACCACAAAGTAATTATCACAGCTATTTTCTTGGAAAGGACTCACTATATTCATCAAGTGTTATCTAGTAACAATATTGAACAATATGTAGAACAAACATGAGCAAATGCACATGATTATTAAAGGTACATAATGTACCTTTAATTCCCTCATAGATGTACAGCTAGATAAACCTTTAGAATATATTCAATCCTGATTCTTCAGAAAAAATCCATTGTTTGCCAGATTCAAATAGTAACTTGAATAGTTCATTTCTTGGAATGGTGCTGATTATTCAATGAGGGTTATCTATTATTATTCTTGTATTGGATGTAATTCAGACACCCGTAATTGTGCATTATATTACCCAGATAGTAACTTGAAAAGTTCATTTCTTGGAATGGTGCTGATTATTCAATTGGGGATTATCTATTTCATTCCTGTAAGATGTATTTCAGGCACGATTAAATGCGCATGATACCTTATCATCTGGTAGAAAAATGTACATTTATGATTACATTGAGGAAATAAGATAAATTAAATTATTTGTGAGTATCAAATATTCATTTCAACAGCTCATTTCTTGGAGGGTAGTCAATTATTTATCAAGTGTTATCTAGTTCCAATCGTGTGATATGTAAAACGGACACAAACAAATGCAATTGAAACCTTTTTATCAGAAAGACTTCTAGCAATGATGAGTCAAGACATGCTATCTATTGAGCGGGACATCCTTTTACAAATATTAAACAGGGAATCATTTGCAATAATATTTCCTTTTTTTCACACAAAGATTTTGTTTGATTTTATCTTTTTGAGGAATATTTTCATTGTTTCAATGTATCCCTTTTCTCACATTCTTTTTTATGGCCATCATGTCTCCTGAAATGATAATTTTACTGTATTATCATTTGATTGTTTTCACATGTCCCCCAAATCATCACATTATTGATACAAGGGGAATGAAGTTGCACATTTTTAGCCAAAAAACTGATACAATCTCAAAGACACAAACAATATATTGTTCTCACTTCAAACCATAAATTTTCACTTTCATTCCAAATCTCCCAAACTTCATAAAGTACCTAAGGCTTTTCTCCTTTTTTATTTTTGAGGAAGCATTTCATTGAGTCAATTGATCATTTTATCTAGCCGTCACATCCCTGCAACTTTTGTACAGTTGGGTGATTAACAAACGTTCTTCAAGCTGCAGATCATCCAGATAGAGTCTGACGATTCATCTCTCTTTGTATGACTTTCTCTCACAAAAGTTAGATTTTCACTTTTCGTGGAAGTTCATCATTGTATCATTTTTCTCACATTTTCTAGAGCTTTTTCATCCGCTAGCTGATTTCCGTGACTCTCCGGGGATTAAGTCACACTCTTTTACCCAGTTAGCCCTCGCTAACCTTTCTCACTCTCTTTCAAGGTCTGTTTCAGCAGAATTTGAATTCCGAAGGGAGGGACGAGCAAGAGAGGGAAAAGCTGTAGATTATTAACGAGAAACGCTCTTCACAGCTGGTTTCCAGAGGGAGTAGGATCGGTTGACTGCATATCCTCCTGTTTGTCTCGGATTCATTCTATCAACAACAAAAAATTAACTCCCAAAGTGCCACAGCTAGAAGTAAATATTGCAGGCATGTATCTATAGACATTTCATGTTCATCGATTCACTTCATCAACAACAAAATTAACTACCAATGTGCCACACGTATCTATATATATTTCATGTTAGTTCATTCTATCAACGACAACAATTAATTCCCAAAGTGCCACAGCTAGAGATATATATTGCAGGTGTACATATCTATAGACATTTCATGTATATTCTATCAACAACAAAATTAATTCCCAAAGTGCCACAGCTAGAAGTACATATTGCAGACCTGTACATCTCTATAGACATTTCATGTACATTCTATCAACAACACAATTAACTCCCTAAATGACACAGCTAGAAGTATATATTATTATATAATTATTATTAATTCTATCAACAACAAAGTTAACTCCCAAAGTGCCAAGGCTAGAAGTATTGCAGATAGATACAAACATTTAATGTACATTTTTAACATTTTGTTCCTTTGGCACTGTCTGTATTTGTTATGGTAAGTAATCTTTTTGAGTGAAGCTTTGAACAAAAAAGAAAATGTCTCATCAGAGAAAAACAAAAATTGGAAAGAAAATTATCAAGTTTATTGAAATCTACAAGTAATTTGAATTTTTTTAAAAGGAATTATTTAGAAAATAGTTCTAACTACGGGGCACTTGTTTTAGCAGGTATTTAGTATTTACCCTATGGAAAACAATATTTTGTAGGTAAGGGGTTAAATGACCACCAATGCTTCAGTCTTTATGTCAATTTGGGGAAATCTAGCAGTTTTTTTTTCTGAAAGCTGCCATTTTTAATTAACTTCTGTCTACGATCAGAAATATTGTCTTCTAAACAATTACAACAATTTTAATTTGTATTATTTTTTTTTTTTTACAATAAACTACTTTTCTTTGAGCCTCTAGTCATTTTGTTGAGTTTAAGAGAAGAAAACGATACTCTTTAGCAGTTTGACTCTGTGGAGACAATTCTAAGAAATGCTATGGGCTTTTTGTTGCCATAACGATGCAAATAAGTCTTATGATAGAATTTTTGCAGAATGGACCCTTGTTAAACAAATTCCTGGAAATTATTGCACTTTCCTTTCCTGTTCAATAGGGGAAATAAATAAAATATTGATTCTGATCTTTGATCAGTTTGTCAAGAGGTCAAGAGGAGAAAACTGCACTTATTTCAGTAGCAGTGAGACTCGGAGTGTACGATTCTTTGAAATGCTATGGGGGTTTCCCATCATTAATACAAAGAAGTCAATAAAAGTTTTGTGGAATGGACCCTTGATTTAAAAAAAAGAATTTCTGGAAATTATTACTCCCTCCCTCCCCGCCCCATGAGGAAAATAAATAAAAAGTTTATTTTGATCCTTGATCAGTTTGTCGAGGTCAATAGAAAAAACAAACCACTTATTTCAGTAGCAGTTAGACTTGAGTGTACGATTCTTTGAAATGCTATGGGCGTTTCCCCTCGGTAATACAAAGAAGTCATGTAAAACTTTTGAGTAATGGACCCTTGATAAAAAATGAATTTCTGGACTCCCTCCCCTCCCCATGAGGAAAATAAATAAAAAGTTTATTCTGATCTCTGATCAGTCTTTCGAGGTCAATAGAAGAAAACTGCACTTATTTCAGTAGCAGTTAGACCCGGAGTGTACAAATTCTTTGAAATGCTATGGGCATTTCCCCTCAATAATACAAAGAAGTCACGTTTAGGTTTTGTGGAATGGACTGTTTCTCACCATCAATACGAAGAAGTCACGTTTAGGTTTTGTGAAATGGACTGTTTCTCACCATCAATACGAAGAAGTCACGTTTAGGTTTTGTGGAATGGACTGTTGATAATTAATCGAAGAGACAACAATTATTCTGATTAGTAACTGAAATAAGCACATATATATATAGATCTGTGGGTGGTTTCTTTTCTTTGGGGAAGGAGACGATCTTCACCCCCCTGAACAAAAGGAATTTGTGCAGATCTATATGCCAGTGAAAAGATACTTGAGTACCATGGTTGAGGTTTATAATTTCTTGAGGAAAGTTGCAGACATGTATTAAATTCACTCTAAATATTAGTTAAAGTCCAAAATAAAAGTAAAATTCAAGATGAAATCAACATTATTGGACAGCATCTAGGAACACTGCAGTACAGCCCTTACTCAGTTGATGCATACAAGTTTCCACTGTCTCATGCATGTTTTGCTGCCTTGGACCAGAGAGTCTTCCCACCTCTCTGCTTGGACCAGGCTTTGCCGTACCATTAGTAATTCAATGGCCACGCATTACACTCTGTGCAGGTTTGACGAATGAAAGAATGTGGCTTTGTCTACATACGTGCTGGCAATGGGGGCAGTGCTTGTGTTGGGCCTGAATTCATTCCCCGACATTGTTTTGAATAGCAGTCAATTGTCTCTTGCTGGGTACGGTTAAATATTAGAATTTGGAGTAAGATTCTCGCCTGCCCATGTTAAAAAGGACAAAATAAAAGTTGAAATCAGAATTTCCAAAGAATGCCAGAACTTGGAGGGAAGTCATTCTTATTCAAAAGTCCTTTAGTGCACTATCACAGGGATGTGAAACTAAACAAAAACCTTTAAAACAACATTTTCAGAAAGGACCAATACTCAAGTACATCTTTAAGTTTTACGGAAGGGACTGGAAATATACATTATCATTTTAATATAGACAGAGACAAAAACACATTTACTAGCACAGATTGTGACATGTCCTACATATCTGAATGACATGATAAATATACTTGTTTTCATTTTTTATTCTGGGTTAAGCAAATAAAAAGCCAAGGCCTAATTTGTGGCCGTTGGAGACAACAATTCTGCGAAACGCTCAGGAAGGGGAGAGAATATCAATGAACCCTGCTCCGTGTGCAGTGGAAATGGTGACGTGACTCAAACTGAAATTAAAACCAAAACTTTTGCATGCTTCATGAAAAATATAAAAGATAAAGATAACACAAAAACTGCAAAACTATTTTGATTTGGTCTACTGCATCACACACCCTCAAAAGACCCCAGCCCTAATAAAGACATACTGAGGAAATGAAAACTGGTTATGTGATGAGCATGTCTTACATATCGTCTGTGAAAAAAGAAGGGCGCTAACTGATTTGTTGTACTTCACAGATAAACATGTTCAAAGTGTGAAAGCCACATAGAAACCAAATGTAGCTCTCTATTATATTATTTTGATGAATATTCCCCAAATTAAACATAATTATTATCTGAAAATGTAATATCACGTAGAAGAGGCTCCAACCTAAAACATGATATACATTTAGCCCAAAACGACTTACCCCCCCCCCCCCCCCCTTCTCACTCTCGCCCGACAGTATCTGAATTCTGAATGATATCAGACAGAAGATGTTATCATGTTTGTTCCATTTGTTGATACACTACTTATTTTTATTCCTGTATGTTAGCAACTAAGATAGGAATAATAAACTACCCAATTATTAGCGGTTGGAGAGGAAGATTCCGTGAAATGCTCAAGACGGGGGCGTGGGTTTCAACAACCCCTGCTCCAGATACCGCAATTGTCGAGTGGAAATGCTGGCTTGACTCGAACACAATTAAAACAAATATATACCAAGCTTCTTGAAAAATAGTGTCAAGGAAAAAAGGGCAAAAAAACCCTTTTTTATTTGGTCTACAATAATTGAAACGGTGGCTTGACTCGAAGACAATTCAAACTATCTTTACCAGGCTTCTTTAAAACTTGTGTCAAGGGAAAAGGGGCAAAAAGGTAAGTACATGTACTGTATTAGACACACGCCCTTAATAGATAAAAAGACCCCAGGCTAAGATATCCCGCGCTACCGACATTCTCAATGGTTTACATTATAGAGCTAAAGGTTTTTCCTCCACAAGCCCCACAATTCCACCACCCCCTTCCCAATCTGTTTGAAGTATCTTGGTCCAATTGCAAGTTTATCGTGTAATTTCGTTTGAACAAACAAAATGAAATGAAATGCTATGATGATGGGGAACGATAGGCAAGAAGTGGGGGGGGGGGGGGGGGGGGGGGGACGGGGTGGAATTATTAAAGAAGATGTCCATATCATTTATGAAATACTTATACTTGACATCATAATGCAAAGATAACGAAGCGCTTGAAGCCGAGATGTCTACATCATTCTACATCTCGTTCATGGAGAAGTAGCCTGAGGATAAATGGTAAGTAAGTTTACAAAGTCTTGAGCAACCTTGATTCTAAGAACCATTTCAACAACTCCTGCCCCAGATTCGACAAATGTGAAGAGGAAACGGTCGCTTGACTCGACGACAATTAAAACCAAACCTCTTCTTGGCTTCGTGATAAATTGTGTCAAGGAAATTAAAGGAGAAATTAGAGACCAAAGGAGAAGAGATACTTTTTAAATCAGATGTTGAACATCGAATATTGTGCCACTGTTTCATTTATTTTTTAAAGATCTTCACTCTTCATTAGCTAAAGTGCTACGAGATGCTCAGCGGTAGGGGTGGGGGTAAAATTCTTCAGGTCAATTCAAGATTGGGATTTTTTTCAATTCAAGATAATTTGTAAGCTATTGTGAAGATGAGTGAATATATAACGCATAATCTTTTTTATGCTTAAAGTTCATACAAATTATGTAATAGAAGTGGAACTGATTAAAACACTTAAAAAATGAATCGTAGCATTTTATTTTATTCAAAGATTCAAAGAAAAAATGTCCACACAATACTGTACTCTTTTAAACATCCCTTCAACCTAGTCACACCCTCCCTGGCCGTACGTGCGTGCGTAAGCTTCTAGCTCGCTATTCACACCGAGTTTCTGAGCCTGTGGCCGGACAACGATCTAAATCCAGAAGCACCAATTAGTCACAACCATCAAGGATCATTTCTGAGAAAGCAGCCCTCGTGGGGGTCCTCTGAAACCCGTTGCTGGAAGGTTTCTATGCAAAGCGCCAATAAATAACGCCCCTTAACGAGCTTTCGAGGAGCTTGAACTTAGAACTGCATGAGCAAATGACGTTCTAACAGCTTCGTCTGTCTGTCCTAATGATTTAAAAAACAAATCAATTCCTCATTAGGCAGGGTGAAAAAAATATAAAACTTATAAAGAAAGAAATATTCAAAATATAAATATATTATCTCAAAGTCTGTTATTGAAGAAAGTCCTTGAAGTTTATTCCCCAAAGGGACACTTTTCCTGGACACATTCATGCATGTTTTAAAAGATCTTGAGATGATCGAGATTCGAGATTGAAGGCATAAGACATGGCAAGTATAAGTTAATTCTACTCTCATCAAATTGTTGTAATATCCTTCACAAGTGTTGATTAGGGGGTAAATCAAAACAATAAAATCTACAAATATTAAGAACTTGGCTAAAACTGCCCAATACACCTATGTGAACCCCGGCCACACCCTCACTCATTTGCCCCAATGATATGGGCTAGACCTGGCTACACCACCAATTCATGGCACATGCTGGACTTCCCCCCCCCCCCCCCACCCCCAACCCCCTCATATGAATCCCTGTACCCTTGCCCACTTTCCCAGCCTTGGTGTACCTGGCGATACCAATGAAATCCTTCAAGTGTTACAATGTGACTTTTATAGGATCATCTGGCAAATCATGTCATTTCTAAATGAAAACAAAAGAGAATATAAAATAACAATCAAATCAAATCAAACGCATTGATATATCCTTTCATTTTTATTTCACAGGCTGCAACCCCCCCCCCCCACCACCGTAAATTATGAAAAACCATACCCCCCCCCCGCTATTATCTTTCAAATTGTAAAAGATATAGTGCAGTAGCTTAGGGGGGGTTATCTCTCCCCCCCCCCCCCCCCCCCCAACCCAATCTCTCCCCCTTAGAGAAAAAATAACATTATACAATAATATTATTTCAACATTATACAATTTTGGGGTTTAACGTTACACCCCTTCTACCCCCTTCTGGGTTGGTCCTTGTCGTACCACTGATAACCTTTATCATTTGTACAAGTTAATTCAGGGGCATCTGGCAAATCAAGCCTTTTCTACGAAAATGGTAGCATTTATTAACCAATGGAAACAATTTGATTTTGATTAAAAACACCTTTTCATACATCCCCAGCAAAACTCTAACCCCAGCCCAAATTACATCATGCCCTGTCCTCTGCAGGCTCAAACTTTAGAAATCTTAATTGTAACACTAGTAAGCATGCCTATCCTAAATCTATATATTTTCAACTATTATCACAGTGATGGAAATGGTGGTGGTGGTGATTATAATGATGAAGAGATAGTGGTGATAATGATGATGATTGATGATGATGGATGATGATGGATGATGATGGATGATGATGATGATGATGATGATGATGATGATGATGATGATGATGATGATGATGATGATGATGATGATGATGATGATGATGATGATGATGATGGATGATGGATGATGATGATGATGGATGATGGATGATGGATGATGGATGATGATGATGATGATGATGATGATGATGATGATGATGATGATGATGATGATGATGATGATGATGATGATGATGATGATGATGGATGATGGATGATGGATGATGGATGATGATGATGATGATGATGAAAACTATGATAATTGAGATGATGATGATGATGATGATGATGGTGATGATGAAGATGAAGATGAAGATGATGATGATGATGATGATAATGATGACATTGTTAATGGTGATGAAGATGATATTTGTACATGTTCAACAGATATTACAAATGAAGTAGACTAACGTATTAGTAAGAGTTTGTATGACCTTATTATGAAGTAGTATAATAAATAAAATTATTAACAAGATTACCTTGATATCAAAACTTCTTGCCTCTGTTGTTTTCAATTTAAAAACATTTCCAAGAATTCTACTTACTGACAAAATATATAGCTAGAAGGTCTGGGTATTAGATTATTCTCTCTTCTTATTTATTTCTTTTATCTGAACCATGCCTAAAGCTTTGTAGATAATCTGTGAGATATGGCTTCATATCAGTTTTCTAATTGCAAAAAAAAAAACATAACCAAATATGTCAACTTACACTATTAAAGCAGTATTAATAAATGTGCAAGCTTACACACATACAAACAAAAAATAACAGACAAGAAAAGTTTTACTTAAAAGGTATATGTAAATACAATATTTAAAAAGGGCACTGGACAAAAAGTAAAGAAACCACACATGTTGAGGCATGACAAAACAACAACAGAAATATAGAAAAGGGATTAAGAATGCTTAAAATATTTAAGGAAAATATGAAAAATGAAAAATAAAGGAACTTAAAAGAACAAAAAATGACAAAAGAACAAAAAAGGAAACAATCAAACAAATGCACAAATGTATGACAACATAAAACAGGGGATGAAGAGGGGAGCAATGTGAGAAAGGAAGCTATATAGGATTGCAAAATAACCAGGGGGCTGTCCATCAAAGATACCATGCAGATGCAACCAAACATAGTGGAGAGGTTTAAAGGGATTCCTGAGGATTGCAAAATAACCAGAGGGCAGTCCATCAAAGATACCATGCAGATGCAACCAAACATAGTGGAGAGGTTTAAAGGGAGCTATAGGATTGCAAAATAACCAGAGGGCAGTCCATCAAAGATACCATGCAGATGCAACCAAACATAGTGGAGAGGTTTAAAGGGATTCCTGAGGATTGCAAAATAACCAGAGGGCAGTCCATCAAAGATACCATGCAGATGCAACCAAACATAGTTGAGAGGTTTAAAGGGATTCCAGAGTATTGTTTCTTTCTGAGAAATTATCCTTCAGTGAGTTTGCTGAATTCCATGTGAAAGTATTTAGAATTTGGTTCAAAATCGGTTCAGAAACGGCTGAAATATCCATAAACGTATTTGTATTCAAAAGTTCTCCGCCAGGGGACATTTTGACTTTTTGGAAAAAAAAATTTAAATGCTTATAGACTATTTTGAAAAAAATCTCAATAGGTTTTTAAAAAGTTGTTGATGATATCTCTATTGAATCATTATTTTAACAAAACATCAAATGCACAATTTTGTATGAAAAATGGCTAAAACCAATGAGTTTTTTAGAGAGCGCCCTATTGAGTTGTAACAGCTCTTTTTTAATGATAACAGGGGTTTTACTTTATTTAATTGTAATTGTGTATACTTTTCGAGCATGGTGGAGTTATAACTATTAGTTTGTACCGTAATGGTGCAGGTTTTGGTTACTAATGGCCCGGTCAGATATCAACGGATAGCGGAAACGTATGCCCAATGAATAGACAATTTGCGAAATTAAATTATCCGGTGATGAAAGTCGTCTCCATTGCTTCATGTACAAAACATAGAACAACGTACATCACCGGACAAGGAACGGACAAGAAACGCATAGAACGGATGAAACATTTAGCTCTCCGTTTGACATACGTTTGCGCAATCCGTTGATATGTGACCGGGCTATAAAGTTAAGTTTGACCTATACTCAACTATCCCTTTAAGACACAAAACTTGACGATGAACCAAAAACATCCCTTGTTTTGCCCTTCTTCATCTTTCCTGGTAAGATGGTTCATCCTGCAGGACATATTCTGTCAACATTTTTGCATCACAATATTTTGCTGTCTACTGTCTAGACTAGACTAGCCTTTAGCAACAGAAAAAAAAACTGTTGGTTAAAAGGAAAAATAATGTAGATTTGTAAAAATAAAAAACATTTCAAACTTTTGGTCAAACTACCAACATGGAGTTATATATTTACTTATTTGATTTATTTTTATTTTTATTTATTTATTTTTTTTGGGGGGGTGGGGGAAGAAAGGGGAGGGATGGTAGAATTGATCCCATTGCTTGCAGGAACCTGGTGGCATGTGTACAAATTCTATGGGGATTTCAGAATCTCAAAGGGAAGGGGTTAATATGAATGCTTTCAACACAATTTTGTCACTTAACCCATTCATCACTAATTATGTTCTTTGGTGAAAACATGGGCTTCATGTACAATATAGTCAGCACATTATGAAACCTAAATAGTGTACCTAGGTAGAATATTGATTTGATCATTTATGGAAATTAGTATTTTCAAAGGTATTTTATTTTATAATATCTAAAACACCCTATTGCTAGGAGCCAACTCGATACCACAGATGATGTACATCTACTTTTCAATATAGGCCTTACCCGAAGATACAGGCTAATATTTAGTGCAGTTCATTAATAATAGCTTGAATACAATGTTGGACGAGGAACAAATTATGAGTAAATATGTTGCTTTCCTTGCGTAATTAAATTAGACCACATAATATCTAAACAAAATTATGTTAATAAATAGGTAGGTTAGCTCAAAATTGATGCTCTTAGCTAAATTTTGTGAATATAAAACATATTTTTTCTCAAATATGCATATTGACATCTTCATATTTTTCTCTGTACATGTACACAACAATTATTCTTAATTTTTTTTTTTTTTTCATATTTTTTTTTTTTTTGCAGTCAGCATTTTATCTGGGCAAAGCCAAAAGAAACAGGCTAATAGTCTAGTTAATTAATCATATCTTTGAATGTCGGACAAGTGTCAAATTCTGAGTACTGCCTGGTTATCCAGGATAAATATTTATTATAGTCCCCTTCACATTTTATCTATTCTACTTAATTGATTACATTAGCAACAAAATTGATGCTCCTAGCTTTATTTTATTAATGTAAAAAAAAAGTGTGTGTTTTTCAGTCCAAAATATGGCTATTGACAAAATTTAATTTATTCTTTATATGTACATTATGTAGTTCCTAGATCTTATTTTGATTTTCATATGATGACATAAATGGTACCCTGGGGTACCAAACGAATATCCGCCATTTTGTTTAATTATTTATTTATTTTTTAGGGCTGTACCGGGGTATAGCGTGCATACAATCGCGCGCTGCACTGCATACACAACGCAATGCGGTTGTGCTTCGAGTGGACACAAGATGGCGCTACACAACGCGGTACCCCGGGGTACAACAGTACCCCGGGGTACCGCGTGTGTCATCATATGTCGGACAAGGGTCAAATTCTGAGTAACTGCCTGGTTATCTAGGCTTCATATTTATTATAGTTCCCCTCTCATTTCATTAATTCTATCATATTGATTAAGTTAGCAACAAAATTGATGTTCTTAGCTGAATTTCGTTTACATAATTTTTTTCAAGTAAAAAATATAAAAGATATTGAGAATTTCATATTATGTTCTCTTTATGTACCTGTATATACATGTAGATGTAGTTTTCTGATACCTTTTTATCTACTAGATATCTTGATATCAAAGAAGACACATGACCAGCTATTAATCTGGGACAAGCCAGAAGAAACGGGCTAATAGCGCGGTTTTATTCTTAGACCTTGCCAAACGACAGAAAAATTCTGAGAAAAAGGCCTTGTTTTCTTGGCATATCATAATAGGCCGCATCACGTTCAATCAATGCTGGCTCATTGATTAGGTTAACAATATTAGCCGGCTTTTATTGATAGGTGGCTCTCCATCCGTCTAAATATGGATGATATCGATGCAATCGTATTTCTCCTCCTTAGGCCATTAGCCTGATATCATGGAACCCTAGCCCATGCCCAAAGAAATGGACTAATAGCATGCTTTTATTATTAGATTTTGTCCGACGTGGGGAAAATTCTCAGAAAAGGCCCTTAATTTTTGTTTTTATGCATCACCATTGGCCGCATCACATTCAATCATTGATGGTTCATTGATTAGGTAAGCATCTAGCTTGATGCTCTTAGACGGTTTTTAATATGAGTTTTTTCAAGTCCAAAGAAGTATCATATCAAAAGCGATCACATTTCGTCTCTTACTCAGGTTTTATTAGAAGTGATCTCATATTTGTCCTCTTCAGGCTATTAGCTTAACATTACGGAACCCTAGCCATGATCAATATCGTGATTCAAGAAGCTCTTCATTATAACATTGAAGCTCTTTCAGTAGCTAGCTATACATAGACAGGTTACCACCAGCCTAAAAAATGGATTATACAGTTAAACCTGGTATGGTGATCAGCCAAGGGAAACAAGAACATTGGCTACTGTAGACAGGTGACCTCTATAGACAGGTATTATAATATTGGACGGGTGTTAAATTAGCCTATAGCGCTCTACATCATAGGGCAGCTTGGGCTAGTATGCTCCCCTGGGAGTTGAGATGGTGCACAAGATAATTGTGCGGGTTTGAACTGTACCCGATGACCAAGGGTAATAATGCGCCTCTGAATAAGACACCTAAATACATGGCGCTCTATAAATGCTATATATTATTATTATTATTATAACATTGTTTTCCTCTGCTAGGGAACACATTAGGTGACCACTATAGGGAGGTTGGCTGCTATAGACAGGTGATCCCTAAGACAGTTTTGGCTGGATTAAAGTGATCATATTTGCCTCTCATAAAAGGCTTTATTTAATTTCATGCGCTTTTTTATTCACTCTCTTTAACCTATTATAATGGATATTATCAAAATGAACACTATACATGATGATTTATAAAAAGTCTTGATCATAATGTAATATTATAAGATTGATGCAGTTTTAATAAGAGACATTTTATAGGTACATGTAGATATTCACCAGTCTAAATATGGCCATCATATTTTTTAAGCAATCATGTTTATCCTCTATAGGCTATTTTGGAGATTTCTAATATCAATATTGAATGATAAACTTTTCATCACCCTTTTAGAAATAGGTTATCAACAAGATAGTCTATCTTTCTAGGTTTGTATGTTCATTCTATCTAGAATGTTATCACATTTAGGGCCTGTCCCCAAACTACTCAGGTGGGGGTCTTTGAAAAATGCATGTTACAGGATAAAAATAAAAGAACTTGTAATCTGGCTCATTTATCTTTGTTTGCCTAGCCCATTATCAGTATCTTGCAATGTGTTTTGAACAGGGTAATCTTTACGGGGTTCATAAACTGTTTAAAGTCAAATTCCCTGACATTCCATGACCTTAAGGGCCATCTACAAAGTACGTACGCAATTTTTGGTCCGAAACTGACTGAAATGGACTGTAAGAACTCTTGTCTTATCACATGATACCACGTCGCCTGAAACACATTTCAAAAACCCTGATTACAAGCTAAACTAGAGAAGCTAAATGCACCCATATTTTGATCTAGGCAGTGGAGGCAACATCTCCATAATGAGAGTATCAAGATAGGGAAGAAAGAAAGGAAAATTTTCCCTTCCTACTAAAGCCTGGAAAAACACAAAAGTTAAATTCCATGACTGTAAGAACTCTTGTCTTATCAAATGATACTAAGTCACCTGAAACAAATTTCAAAAACCCTGATTACAAGCTAAACTAGAGAAGCTAAATGCAACCATATTTTGATCTGATTGATGGAGACAACATCTCCATAATGACAATATCCAGAGAGGGAAGAAAGAAAGGACAATTTCCCCCTTTCTACCAAGGCCTAAAATACATGCAAGTCCACTTCCATGATGGGGGGTGTTTCACACAGATCCTAAGTTGAACTTAACTCTAAGTTGGACTTAAAACTTATGGAAAGCCATTAGTTTCTTAGAATATTTGTTTAAAAGTTATTTTAAAAGGCATAAAATGTTGATTCAAATCATTAATATTTTCTATCATCAAGGAGATGTCATGATCTTGATGTGAAAATTTATGAAAAGTCTAAAATACTTGCATTTTTGCTTCTGAATATATTTTATTCCAAGGCTACAAATCATGGCTTTCCATACATTTTAAGTCCAACTTAGAGTTTAGTTCAACTTAGGATCTTTGTGAAACACCCCCAGGCCCTGTAAGAACTCTGTCTTATCATTTGATACAGATTCGCCTGAAACGCATTGCAAAATGTTGATTACGAGAAAAGAAAATGAACTCATATTTTAGATCTAGGCTAGTGGAGAGAGCATCTCAACAAATAGAGTAAAAAAAAGAGGAAGAATAAAGAAAAGAAAATGACTGACATGTGGGTAGAAAATTGTGTCAATGAATCTAGAAGTGAAATTATATGTACTCTCTTTCCAATCTTCACCTGCTAAGAAAATTACTTTCTGAGAAAAATGGATCACACTCAACCCTGTGGCACTCTATTTGAGTATTCATTACTGTAAAGAAAATACGATAATCTATTTCATACATTATAACGAATAGAAAGATTGATACATTTGCCTATTTATCAAACTCAATTTTTGTTCGACCGAGACTAAACTACGATCTATATTGATGATTCACAGAAATTCTGTAAAAAGCTAATAATATAATAAATCTACTTCATACTATGTTTATAGATTGAAAAGATGAAAGATTTATACAATTGCCTATTTATCGACATCAGTTATTAAAATTAATTGTTTTCTTTTAGTCATCATCAATGTTTTATTTTTAAATAACAACCAAATATGCAGCATCCTGAACGTGATGTGTTTTTACAACCTTCATACAAGTAGAGTGCATACATGTTCTGTACATGTTCTGTACTGTATTGATCTTTCAAAGAAAAGTCTGGTTTTATATGACATTTGTAAGATCACAAACAGCAGGACTTTCTTTGCCTTTTTTTAACCAACTAAGATGTACAGTGTATAAAACATTTGAAGTATCTGAACATTGTGGTTGCATTTTATCCTTAACATGAAAGCAGTTGACAACTGAAAGGATATCTAAAGCATAATATAATTAGCTGTTCATCTAAGATAGACTTACGGTAGGCCTATAGTTAGTGCAGTTGTATGAATATGAGGCAAGAGATGCTATCAATCAGAGGGGGGGGGGGGGGGGGGGGGGGAAGGGTACATTATAACCAGAACGTCAATGACGTAGCGCTCATCCGGCATCTCGCAACATCAAATATCGCAAATTTCATGTGGTACACTTTTCAACTGGTCAAAAAATTAAAAATGTGATGCCCTGGAAGGGACAAAAAAATTAATTTAAAAAAAATTAGAGTGAAAAAAATATAAATTTGACGCCCCAGAAGGGACATGGGAAAAAAAATAATAAAAAATTAAAAATTAAAAATAAAAAAAAATAAAAAAAAATAAATAAATAAAAACAAAATAAATAAATAAATAAAAAAATAAAAAATAAAAAATAAATAATAAAAATAAATAAATAAATAAATAAATAAATAAATAAATAAATAAAAAATTACCATAATTAATTAATGGAGAAAAATTTCAAAATTCTGTGTAGAAGTTTAGTGTACCAAAGTTAGCTCTACCAGATAAAGCAAACCAAATCAAAATCGGTCGAGAAATGAAGGAGAAGAAGCATTTTTTGTGATTTTTGGAATAAATTTGCATAAATTACCATAATTAATTAATGGAGAAAAATTTCAAAATTCTGTGTGGAAGTTTAGTGTAGCAAAGTTAGCTCTACCAGATAAAGCAAACCAAATCAAAATCGGTCAAGAAATGAAGGAGAAGAAGCATTTTTTGTGATTTCGCATAAATTTGCATAAATTAGCATATATAATGAATTTCACGATTCTGTGTAGAAGTTTTAAATCCCCCTCCTAGCCCTATCTTATGAAACAATCAGAATCAAAATCGGTTGAAAAATAACGAAGAAGAAGCATTTTGAAAACTGTGGACGGACGGACGGACGGACGGACGGACGGAAGGACGGACGGAAGGACGGACGGAAGGACGGACGGAAGGACGGACGGACGACGGACGCCACGCCATGGCATAAGCTCATCGGGCCCTTCGGGCCGGATGAGCTAAAAACAGTATATTAATACTTCAATGACATATATTTGTAAGTATGATGTTGCCCTTACCTAAAGTTGACTGTTGCATATTTAGCCTATCACCTAAGAAAGACTTACAATAGAACTAAGCTACTGCAGCTTTATTAATATGTGCCAGGATGCTATTATTCAAAGGAAAAACAAAAAAATAGGGTGCATTAATATGTAAATGGAACATTTATATTTCACTTGCATACATGTATATCTGTATTAAAATGTGACTTTGCCCTTACCTGTAGAGGACCAACGAATTTGGCAACGCCCCAGCCGAGCTTCTTGCTGTCAGGTTCCACTAGGATCAACTGGTGGACTCCGATCACAAGGAAACGCCTCGCTCGCTGAGGACTGATGGAAAGAGAGAAACATTATGGTAAAATCATTGTTAGATCAAGTAATCATTGATGCTTTATTAACATGTCAATTAAGATCAAGAAATCATTGATTTATGAACATATCCGTAAAAAAAGCTTATAATTGTGGTTATGCCGTAGTTGTGCCTTTTTTTGGCAGACTCCGCTAGGATCAACTGGTAAACTCCAACCACAAGGAAACGCCTTGAACGCCGAGGACTGATGGATGGAGAGAAATATCATGGTAAAATCATTGTTAGGTCAAGAAATCATTGACGATTTATAACGTGTCAATTGGAAAGAGAGCTAAAGAATTTTGGCTTTGCCATGGTCTACAATCACCCGGAATTGCCTTGCTCCCAGACAGGCTAATGGCGGGGAAGAGGAAATTAATATGCACATTTAGTAAAATAGCCATTCCACTTGAAAAAAAATATAATTTTGTCTTATTTTTAAAGAATAATCAATTATTGTTCAATTTGCACTGTAAAAAGAATCACCATATTAGAAGGAATTTGTTTAAGTTTCATGAGATGTTTACCAGGAGTATTATTTTGAAGGAGCTATCAACTATTAATACAAATCTATAAATCCTTGTCAAAATATTTGTTTTATTTATTCAAACCATTTTGAAGTTGTTGTGAGTAAACAGCAGATGCTTTATAGAATAACTTACCTTTTATCTTTGGTAACCACAGAACAGGCAATCAGATCACTGTTATCTGGAAAGGAAATGAAAATTGAAGAAATATTTGAAAACTCATCAAGATCGTTACTGGGAAAAATTACCTTTTGTCCCATTGAGGACCGAGACATTTACTCAGATTATTTAAATGCCATGGTCTTTTAATTAATGTTCAGTCAAATTTTGAATAATGATCGAATTTGACATACGCAATATACAGCGATCAGATTTTAAATTACAATATAAATGGCAATACACATAATATATATAAATTAAAAGGACACAAATTAAGAAATTTGAATATATCTACAATAGATCATATACATTTTAAAAAATGAAACAGTGAACAAGAACTTTCTATTGTCATATTACAAGAATCATGTGGGTTTATTCTTTAGAGCTGTTTATTCAAATACATTTATAATTATCAATTACCTAGCTAGTGCAAAGGGGATATCGATTAGGACTCTTCAACTAATAGAAGAACATTGACAAATATATCTCTGAAAGCTAGGGTCAATGAAGAATGGCCATTAATTATAAAATAAAATCTTTAACAACTTAAATTTACTGACCTAATCTACTTTTGTGATATACATGTACAGGTTTAATTTCCCAGAATTTCGTGAAATTTTTATCTATTGAAAATTATGGCATCTACAATTTCTTTAAAAAGTTGTTTGATTCTATTGTGCATACTATACGATTATGGAAAATGGCATTGATAATACCAGAGGTCATTTTACAAGTGGGTCAGGAGTGATATAAAATATTCATTGCTCTAAGAATCCATCCATTATGACGCGTTCATTGGGACAGTTTTTCTCGGAAATGTCAACTCGCTTCTTTTTATAGGGGCAAATAAGAAATTGGACCCCTTTACAAAATGAAATAAATATGGCAAAATTGGGAATAATATTCCGATATCCTTGCATAAACTGGAAATATGATCTAACAATGCAACGCTGTTAATTTATATTTCATTTCACAGTTTGACTTAAAGGAAACATTGTATATTGGTAAAAAAAAAACCTGTCTTCCAGAATACCCATTCGGGACTGGTCCTGTAAATATGTGTGCTAGGGTCTGTGAATAATGTGTGTTAATTAAACCAAATTAAACCCTCCTCAATGGGTAAACTTGTTGGGTGGTTAATTAGTTATGCAGTCTGGAAACAAATATTGAAAATTACAAACATTTGCAGATGGTCATGTACAGTATATACTAAAAACTAGATAACAGCACCAGGAAATGGTAATGCGGGACTAGGCATTGAACAGTTACTTTGGTGTCCCAATGTACTGTTTATTTCAAATACAACTCAACATTTATGTAAAGATGTATGTCAATATGATTATGTCAGGCTAATTTCATCGGATTTACTTTAATGAAGTTGAAATATAAGTTCTCAGAACTTGGATTTTGACCTTGTACAAGAAATAAACTTGGCAATAAAAAATAATATATGTATATACATCATTATGGTTGAACTCTACACATATATTTTTTTCTCCAAATAATTCAATCAAATTATACTGATGCAGGATACATACATTTAATATACAGTTGTAGTTATTTGGGAACTTATGGGAAAATGAAAGATGTACATGTACAGTATCATAGTCTCACTGCATTTAAATAATAATTTGTCTTGATTGGTACCGATGACTTTTGATTTAAGATGGTTCCAAAGAAATTATGTGTAGGCTGCTGATTATACAGAATAAGTACTAAAATGGAACAATCAATCATAAATTGGGCTAGTTTATATACACGTAATACTTCAATCAAATTAGATTGATGAAGTATACATACAAACATACAATACAGTTATTTGGGAACTATGGGAAAAGTGAGGGATGTACAGTATCATAGTCTCACTGCATTTAAATGATAATTTGTCTTGATTGGTACCGATGACTTTTGATTTAAGATGGTTCCAAAGAAATTATGTGTAAGCTGCTGATTTTACAGAATTTAGTAATAAAATGGAACAATCAATCATGAACTTGGCGAGTGGAAAACCTAACTTTAAGAACATCGAGCGTGGGGGAGCTACACCATTTTGAACACTAGTTTGCACGAATATAATAATACTGATCCAATGTGTATTACGCAACGTGCACGAGGCGTTCACAAGTTTGCACCGCATGTCTGATTTTCGAATTCACAGTAGATTCCACAATAAGTAATTAAAAACAAAAGTTGATGATTGGAGTATGTAAATGGTTTTGAAAGTATTGTGCATGTCTGTCTATGTCAAGTCCCCTTCAGTCTACATTTTATATCTAATACTAAAGTATTACATATTGCTATACAAAACTAGTTGAGGCAATTTGGCACTGTACAGTTAATTCACTTGCCTTTTATATACAACATACTTTCGTATTTCGCAGTTACATATTTAACTGTTTCTGTAACTTCATCCTTCTGAACTTTACCTCTCTGTCTTATCTCTCTCACTATTAACTCTCCAACTAATTTATTTCCTCACAATGCTGAACAATGCAATTATCAAAACCAAAATAGATATCACAATTAGCATCAAAATTGCATTTCTCAGTAATTTTGTTTATGATTAGGGACTTTAGTACACTCTAACACTTGACCAATAACCTGGGGCAGTTATAAATCGATGTCATGCCAGTAAAGTTTGTATAAATTTAAAGGGACGTAGTAACATTGTCCAAATCCTCAAAATAAATGTTTCATTCTAGCGGTTCCCTCATACCTTGTTGTATTCGTATTAACAATAAAATCATGGGACAGGTTTCAGTTTTTCAAATTTCCCTTTCGTTACAAAGATATGTACGATCGAAGTATTCAGATAAGAAAAACTCCGGGCGAGTTTTTCTTCTGTGTACAAAGTGAGTGCAGTGAGTTATTGAATATCACTTTGCATTTTCACTCATTACTTGGCCATGTAATGTCCATTTGACTTGAAATTTTCACACAATACCCTGTGGACATATGAGATAACAATAATATACATTGCATCAACCATTCATCACTTTTTGCACATGTCAACAAAGTTACTAGATCCCTTTAAATTACAACATGCCACATGCTATGATCCATCGCTACTTGTGCAACTTCTTCCATAAGCGTTTAGTCAATTTTTTGCTTAATTGAGTTAGGCATACCTTATTGTAGGTCGGAACCTCCTCTATGAGAAACAATGCACATTTTCATATATTAGAGCTACATTTGGTTTAACATGATTATTTCTGAATAAGTACAAAAAGTGCCATAGCACCCTATTTCTCAACAGATGATATCATCTATCCAAGTTATTCTGTTTTACTTTACTCCATTTGCCTAATATATTGCACAGGTTTTATAGGCAGGAGAGCTCTGTACAGATAAGCTTTCAGTAACTTACAATTACATATACTTTTTTCAGTTTCTTATTTCTATAGTTATATTCGTTAGATTAATATTTTAATATCAATATCCCGGAGGAATCCCATTTTCTTTGCTCTTTTTCATTTATATTATATATTTCTGGTCAGTTTCTCTATACGTTTTAATAGATTAATATTTGTTACAAAATTGTTTTTAATACCCTATCCCAATTCATCAGTCATTCCCTCTCCCCTCTCTCCGTCTCTCTCTACATGCACCAACTGTATATTCCTTCACAATGTTGAAGGATGCAATTACAAAAACCCAAGAAGATATCACATTTAGCGATGAAATTACATAACTCCAAGAATCCTTGATATTTCTAGGAAATATCTAAGAATGATGTTAAGGTAACACCCTGGAAGGATGTTCTACGAAGAGATGTGCCAAGTGAGGCAAAAACAGATTGCAAAAGATGCAAAACAAGCTAGTTAATAGGGTAATGGCCTAGTCCCACTGCACTGTACCGTTTCTCCTTCTGTTTCCTATCCATTTGACATCCGGAAGGTACTACAGATATTATCACCTGACTTAGTAAATACAGTACATCAGCTGTAACATTTTTGGATGTTACATGGCACCGTTACATGGCAATTCAGATGATAAAACTAGGCCTGAGTCATGTCGGAATTTTTTTGTTCCGGAATCCGCCGGTGTTGTGCCGGTCGGAATCCGGTGTTCCGATAAAAAAAAAATCTGCCAATGAATGATACGGAACGAACACGCACTAGAAGGTCTGCCATGGTTTCGGCAGCGCAGGCATGCAGGCCCCGCGCTGCGAGACAGGCCAACTCAACTGCCTTGACTTTGCAAGCAAGTTGCACTCTTAAAAAGTGCCGAAAAGGAACGAAAATGTCTCTTATTTTACTTACATGTTTGTATGGCTTTTAAAATAAATACGAGAACAATTACCTGCAAAAACAGCAACAAAAAAAATGCGCTGATTATATCTCGAACATTTTTTAACTCGCTCGAAACTGCATGAACTGAAGCTAATACAACGACACGAATAAGTCAACACTAACTTATACTTTGCGTGCAGGCTATAGGGTCTATTTTCCTACGCGAGATCCATCCGCTAGGGATTTCCCCAATTCCCGGCGGATCGATCTCGCGCAAGAAAATAGACCCATAACCTGCACACAAAGTATACAAGTGATATGGCGGGCTGTGTCGGAGCATTATTAGTACCGATATCGATAGAGGGCGGACTGGATGTCAACGTTTGAGAAACGTTTGATGACATATGGTACGGCGCAGCTAGCTAGCTCTGACTGATAGCGCTAGCAGCTGCATGACTGTGCGGGGCGCGCCGGGGTAGCTAGCCTAGTCGATCGTTAGATCGGCTTTCATATAAACGCAGCGGATTTCTTGTCGTTGTAAGTTGCATTCGACATCGTTTTTCTTGTACTTTTTTGTCATTTGTTTTCTTCTGTTAGTTTTCTACTACAAAATATGAATTTTGAGGAAAAAGAGGTTTTCCGTGATTTTCATCGGAATACCGGAATGGAGAAAACATTACCGGAACACGCACACACCGGACGGATTCCGGTATTCCGTCCGTTCCGACCCAGGCTTAGATAAAACAGTTGTTAACTTTGCTGTCGGGAAAATCAATTTTAAATGCTTTATCGTGAAGAACGACTACGTCTCGGGACTTATATACTCTTCCCTCAATAGGGCCATTCTTTGAAAAGTGAAACTTTTTTGGAAAAATTGAAGTTTTATTTTTCTGTAGTTTTGTTCCATTTTTGGAATGATCCATGTGTAAAGTTTCATGAAATACATGATTTGAAGTTTAAAATGAAACTTTTTTACTCATTTGCATAAATTTACATATTTCAATATTTTTCTAATAATCATAATTCAGAAAATAATCAAGATATCAAAAGGATAATTAGCAAGCTCATTCTTCTCACTTTCCTGTACAGGTTGATACCAACTTTGTAAAAATTCAACCTTTCATTCTTTTCTAAACCCGATATTATAAAATTCCCATTTTTCCATTCATATTGTACATGTCACACACGTGACCACCCCAAAATGTCACACACGTGACCAGACGTTGCCACATAATTAAGTACTAATAAAAACAACGGTTTGATATAATTCTCATTCATTGCTATTGTTGTACTTACAAATGTATAGTACTTCTCTGGTAATAAGATGAACATTATAGCTATTCATATTTTAAAGAATTTTCCAAATGAAATTTAGTTATGAAAAAAGCGCTCCGTGCGAAGTCACACACGTGACCCATGCCATTTGACCTCTGACATTGAGTTACGTAATCCTTATAAAATCTTTTGTGTTAAGTTTGAAAGACTACAACATATTCAAGTCACATATGAAGTAAAAATCATTATAGTCTCATACTTACTGAAATATAAGCATCCCATTTCAAAATTTGTCATGTTTTGGGTCACACACGTGACCAAGAATGGCCCAATAGCATTTAAAATCCCTTGGGAGTGGAACATTCCGTGATTTTCCCTCCACCACCAGTTAACAACTGTTTACTAGCTGGAAACAAAATGATGCGGACCAAGTTCGGAATGGGCTAGTAGGATACTTTAAATTTGGCTCCATTTTGCATGAAATGGAACTTCAAAATTTGCTAAATACTGACTGTTTCGCCACATTTTGGTCGGATAGGAAACGGAAGGAGGGACAGTGCAGTGGGACGAGGCCACAAGGAAGGGAAATAACACGGTCAAATGACATGAATCTTTTATAGAAACCTTCATATTTCTTGGAAAACTCTGCTGATTAGTCGATATAAGGACATCCTATGGTGGACTTAATGGATTCACTAAGACGAAAACATAGAGATTAGACGCTGAAGTAGAAAAACAACATGCAACACAGAAAGAGAAAGAAAGAGAAAGAAAAAGAAAGAGAGAGAGGGAAAGGTGGAAGGGAAAAGAGGATGATACAGAAGGAGAGGGGGAGAGAGAAAGTTCCTGTGATTGGCAAACTATATGGCCTTTTATATAGCTTCATATGGGGGGATCAACTATAGGATGCAATGTAATATTCCTATTAACAAAATAAACATGGGACAGGTTTTGGTTTTTCAAATTTGCATTTCGTTAAAGATATTTACGATTGACGTGTTCAAATATTAACCCGATCACTACGGGGACCGAGATTTCTCGGTCCCCGTTGCGCCTACTCATATACGGGAACCGAGATTTCTCGGTTCCGAGCAAGGACTATATTAATTGCATAAACATACATGTATGCATATTGTAAGTACAATATAATTTGGCTGAATACAAAGATTGAACCCTTGGCTACATGTATATCATGTTTCCCCGACTCTAGTTGCGTGATTATTGTTTTATTACAATTTTATCATGGTAATACACAAGTCTAATTTCAGGATATTCGTATACAAACACATACAAGCCAGAATCATAGTTTTCGCATAGAATTTCACTTCGCTGACCCTATACTATGCATATCGATCGCCTCTATTGTGTGAACTACTTGACCAGCGAACTCACGCTAGGTTGAATAGAAGCGAATACAATGCCATGGTCAACCAGATATCGATCGGTTCTTTTGTGCGCGCCCAGTGCGGTAACTCGACCGGTCCGTAAAATAATCTCGTATATAGCTATTGAAGCAGTATATCTATTGACGTGGTAAAAGGGTTAAACAGTCGTAACCGTGTACAAAGTCAGTGCAATAAGTTAGTGAATATCACTTTGCATTTTCGCTCATTACTCGGCCATATAACATCCATTTAACATGAAATGTTCACACATTACTCAGTGGACATATCAGATCACAATAATACACATTGTATCAATCATTCATCACGTTTTGCAACAAAGTTACTAGATCCCTTTAATAAAAATATGCTGACAACACTTTTGCATTAACATAGTTCCGGGGAGTACATTTCTTTTTGTTTTGTCAAATCCTGTTTATTACTTTTTAGGAAGCAAAAATTAAAATTACTGTTACTTTTTCTTTAATAAACTAGATCACATCTGCAAATATATATTTGGCAGCACGGGGTGGGGGAATGGGTTGATGGGAGGAAGGGGGCATGGGTGGGGGCATTTCCCCCCCCCCCCCCCCCCCGACAGAATACATTTTGTTTGTATGCTATTTTCTTCCAAACAAGGCCTAGCTCCCTGCTTGCCCCCCCCCCCCCCCCCCCCTTCTCCTCCCTTGAAATCCTGGTGCCACCTCTGTATATTATGCAATTATGCAGCAATTTCTAAAATCAAATGTGAAAAAGACTCCTGTTTACTGTACATGTATACACTACAGCCTATTGATTCTTCTAAGAATTGTACATACATGTAGACTACGCAATTCAAAATTCTATCTTGCAAGCAATTTTGAAAGACTTTTCTCAGAAATCGAAGTAGACTATATGCAATTTTGTCATGATCTTGCATGCAATTTCAAAAAACTTTTCTTAGAAATTAAAGTAGACTTTGCAATTCAGAGTTTTATCCGGAACAAAATTTAGAAAGATTTTTCGTAGGAAGCGAAGTAGACTTGTATATAATTCAGAGGTTTATTTTGCATGCAAGTTTGAAAGGCTTTTCCATGAAATTGAAATAGACCTTGCTATTCCAACTTATTGCATGCAATATAATAGGATGATTCTACTACTTAAAGGGGTAGTTTAGTTTTGGTAGAGAGGGCGCTGCACATCACAATTTTTTGTGAGGTAATGAAAAACTGAGTGTCGAATTTGAGAGAACATGCAATTTTAATGGCAGAATAAACTTTATTTGGTCAAAATCGACCAAGAAACGGCTGAAATATCAATAAATATATCTGATCTTATAATTAAAAAAAAACGTTTTTTAAATAGTTGTGGATGATCTCCCTATTTAATCATTATTTCAATAAGCCATCACATGCATAATTTTGTATGAAAAATGGTTGAAACCAATGCCTTTTTAGAAAGCGCCCTCTTGTGTTTTAATGGCTCCTTTTGAATGATAACGGGCTTTTTACTTCGTCGTTTGTAATTTTGTATACCTTTCGAGCATTGTGGAGTTATAACTATTAGTTTATAATGTTACTGTCCCAGGTTTGGTTACTAAAGTTCAGCCTTACCAAAACTGTACTACCCCTTTAAGGTACAGTTTCCAATTGAAGTTTTATATTGTATGCGACTTTAAAAATGTAAATATTTTTCCAAGGGAATTGTGGTAGACTTTACAATTTCTAATTCTATCTTGCATAACTATTTTTCGAGAAATTCAGGTAAAATGTTCACTTATAGAGTATTATCTTGAAAAAAATTCAGAAGGACTGAATGGGAAAACTTCTAAATAGACAGATGTATAGATAGATAGATAGATAGAAAGACAGACAGACAGACAGACAGACAGACAGACAGACAGACAGACAGACAGACAGACAGACAGACAGACAGACAGACAGACAGACAGACAGACAGACAGACAGACAGACAGACAGACAGACAGACAGACAGACAGACAGACAGACAGACAGACAGACAGACAGACAGACAGGTAGGTAGGTAGGTAGGTAGGTAGGTAGGTAGGTAGGTAGGTAGGTAGGTAGGTAGGTAGGTAGGTAGGTAGGTAGGTAGGTAGGTAGGTAGGTAGGTAGGTAGGTAGGTAGGTAGGTAGGTAGGTAGGTAGGTAGGTAGGTAGGTAGGTAGGTAGGTAGGTAGATAGATAGATAGATAGATAGATAGATAGATAGATAGATAGATAGATAGATAGATAGGTAGGTAGGTAGGTAGATAGATAGATAGATAGATAGATAGATAGATAAATGGTATTTATTGGTTTCATGATTCGCAGTCTTACAACTAAATTGTACATGTATTACACAAATTAAAATATATTATACATTGCAAAAATAATAGTACATTTAGAACATTATTAAAAAACAAACCTCAGCAATTTTGTCAGGAATAAGAGATTATTAGATTTCCAACATGTTGATATCTTCACCTGATAACCATCACTCTACAGCCAGTCAATTTATCATATTTTGTTTTCATTATTAGTCCTTCCCCCCTCATTTTATATTGATCAATTATATCAATTACTTATAAAAACATCAAACAGTCTTGAAGGAACATTCAGATTATGCATTATTGTGTTTTCTTTTAGAAACCATCGGTCTGAATAAGAAATTAGACAAGCAAGATATATACACATGTGTACATGACAATTTTTGTTTTACATAATATGCCTTCAGAAATCTTGCATATATCATGTTTAATGGTCACATAACAGATAATTAGAAGTAGAAACAATTAGGCACTTGAATAAGGGTGAAAAATGTGGGTTTTAGTTTCACATCAACATCTCAATACAAGGAAACAATTTAGCATAATTAGCCTTTTACCCTACATACTCAGAGGACAAATATTCTGTATAGTTTCAATTCTTTAGGTATTAACTAGTACCCATCACAAAATAATTATTAATACACCATAATAGTAAATAAATCAATGCGCGCATCAGTCTTCTGTAGGTAATGGGTTAAAGTCATATCTATCTCAAGTTAGTTTCATACACTATACGTGGAATTTATCTGTGTCACTCCTTTAACCCTTTGAGGGCCATTGACACATTATGCGCGTAATACCTATAATGTACTGTATAGCATTACCATAACCTACATGTAGTACCACAGGGGTTAAGAGATATATATCCAGGTACACATATTTGGTATTCCCAATTTTCTGAGAAATCAAGACCTGCTACCCCGGGCACACTTCCGAGACACTAGATATACATTTCACTTTCCATTTCATCTGGTTTACAATTTTGTTTGAAGTGAGGTCTTACAATCCATTATGCTCAGAGATTGCTGTTAGTCTGAATTTCATAACTTCAAGTGGTTTTGCTTTTAGCTTCAGCTGAGCTCTCTACCAGCTAGTAGAAAGCTCGTCAATGATGACTGTATTCTTTTATTTCTATGAATCTGGAATCAACAACTACAATAATTTACACATTTTTCTTCTTTAGGAATTAATACTATTTAAACTTCTCTGTCAAAAGATATATTATCCAAGTATTTGGCATTCCCGTTTTCTAAGAAAACAAGATGCTTCAACCCAGGCACTCTTTGCAGACCCTCAATATATATTTCACTTTCCATTTCATCTCGTCAACAAGTTTTTTTGAAATGGGGACTGACAATCCATTATGCTCAGACATTGCACGATTCGTAGAAAGGCTGTTAGTCTGAATTTCATAACTTCTAGTGGCTTTGTATTCAGCTTCAGATGATCTTTTTACTAGCAAGTTGATAACAATAATCCTTTATTTTGTAAATTTAGAATGTAGAGTAACAACAAATTAACAACTTTGTATTCTTCAGGCATTAAAACAGTTGAAACTTCCATCTAAAAAGATAGTATATACTGTAGCATACATCCAAGTATTTTGGTATTCATTATTTTCTGAGAAAGACCCGTTACCCCAGGCAATCTTTGCAGACTCCAATATATATCTCACTTTCAATTTCATCCTATTCTCAATCTTTTCCTCCAAATATGGACTGACAACCAGTTTATTATGCTCAGAGTTTACAAGCAGTTCTCAGAAAGGCTGTTTGCATGAATTTCAGAACTTCAAGTGGTTTTACTCTTAGCTTCAGATGCTCTCTCTACCAGCTTGTGAAAAGTTTGATGACAATATTCCATTATTTCTAGAATGAAGCTCTAGTAACACCAATTTAAAACTTTGTATTCTTCAGGGCATTAGAACAGTTGAAACTTGTCTCTAAAAAGATAAGAGTAAATAGTATACGTCCAAGTATTTTGGTATTCATTATTTTCTGAGAAAGACCCCAGGCAATCTTTGCAGACCCTCAATATATATCTCACTTTCAATTTTATCCTGTTCCCAATCCTGTCTTCCAAATAAAGACTGACAACCAATAAAATGCTCAGAGTTTGCAAGCAGTTCTCAGAAAGGCTGCTAGCATGAATTTCAGAACTTCAAGTGGTTTTACTTTTATCTTCAGATGTGCTCTCTACCAGCTTGTGAAAGTTTGATGACAATATTCCTTTCTTTCTGTGAATATAGAATGTAGCTCTAGTAACACCAATTGACAACTTTAAAACAGTTAAAACTTCTATCCAAAAAGATAGCTTATATAATATCTAGGTATTTTGGTATTCATTATTTTCTGAAAAAGACCTGTTACCCCAGGCAATCTTTGCAGACCCTCACAGGGAGAAATTGAAAGTGAGATATATCTCACTTTCAATTTCTCCCTGTTCCCAATCCTGTCTTCCAAATAAAGACTGACATCCCATTTAATTTCTCAGCGCTTAGAAACATTGTATTAAGCGCTATATAAATGTTGTATATTATTATTATTATTATTATCATTTATTATGCCCAGAGTTTGCATGCAGTTATCAGAAAGGCTGTTAGCATGATTTTCAAAAACTTGGTTTTGCTTTGTTTCAGATGGGCTACCAGTAAGTGAATAGCTTGAGGACTGCATTCTTTTATTTCTAAGAATCTAGAATCTAGTACCAGGATATTAGAAATATATATTCTTAAAGCTTCTACACAGATGAAATTTCTCACAAAAAGATAATATATACATGCAATGGGTACTCCAATTTTTCCAACGAATCAAAACCTGTTTAATAGCTCAGGCACTTTTGGCGTCAATCTCACTTTCCATCTCGTTCCCTAATCGTGTTTGAAATATGGACTGACATCTTATATTAATGATCAGAGATCGGAGGCAATTCTGAGAAAAAACTTGCTATTTCATATTTGTAAGAAGTTTTTTTTAGGCTTTAGCTATTTCTGACAAATAATGAACAAACAAATAAAGCTGTGTTTGATTTCTACATAATACTGTGCAGCTGTTTTCTTTTGAAATTAATTGATATATTTGATAAAACAAAATGCAGCAGGGAGTTTTCCCACAAATGACAATAATCAAATATCTAAGAAAATACTACTGCAGGTCAATAAATATAGGTCTATTTTACTTCTTTCTTTTTTTAACCCAAGAAGGAATTTTCCCAATCAATATATCTAAGTTAAACTAATCTAAGTTAGCCATTTCAAATTTCTCAAAACATCATGACATAATTATATTTGTACACATAAATAAACCCCTTATTATACATAATTTGTATAACTAACTTAAAATATTGATTTTAACAATTAATTGAATGGAACACATCACTTTTACATAAAGCAAAAGGAATATGGCCAAATCTTATTACTATATAGATAAATAATGTTTATATCAGGATTTTATATTTACACGTACACGTTTTTGTTTGACAAATAATCTGAAGAAGTTTGATCTGGATGATAAAATAAATGCATCAGGGAATTTACCCACAAAATTATGGAATATGGCCATACATGTATCTGATTTCTAGGAAAAAATTACAGTTCATTACACTTTATCACATCTCAGACCCAATCTTTTTTGTTTGAAGACTATTTGATCCGAGTTATGATATAAATGCAGCGGGGAATTTTCTCACAAATTATATCAAACCAAAACTACAGCCATATCTAATTTCTAGGAAAAACATTACAGCAGGCAATTACATGTAGGCCAAAGAACTTGTTTTATTTGAATAAATTCGATCTGAGCGATGAAGTAAATGCATCAGGGAATTTTCCCCCAATCACAAGAATCTAGGATTCTAAGAAGATTGTTCCCCCGCGTGTTACATGACATACAAATGCGTATATCGTCGGTTGAGAAAGAGAAGGACACTAAGTCACTTTTTGTACTTCGATAATCATATTTAGAATTTGAAATCTATGTAGATTCAATATGTAGCTCTCTTTAACTCCTTGAGGGCCAAGCTCGCATTTTTGCGAGTTACAATACACACAAATGCCATAGAGAATTACAATCCTTGGCACGTTAAGTGTTAAGAAATGATAGATTTTCCCCAAATTAGACCATAATTATTATCTGAAAATTTGGCATCACATATAAACAGAGGTTCCCATCTACAAGATGGTATGTTTAACTCATTTAGTCCCAAAAATGGCTTAACGCCCTTTTCACTCTCACCGGACGATATATATTGAATATTGGCATAACGATCATTCACTCCTGGCAGACTACCACCCTAGATTTGATTTGACAGTACATGTGCTCCGTGCAAGTAGTTGATTGTACTCTTCGCAAAAGATGTTGTATATTTTGTTCTATTTTCAACTCTTTTTTAAAAATTATATATTGATTCATTTTTCCTGTTTCATTCGTGCAAGTTTCTTTCAATACAGATATTGTATTATTACATTTGTGTAGGGTTCTCAGAAATCCTGATGATTCAAAATGTGCAATGTACACATCCTATATACGAAGTACATGAGAGAAGAAACCAAACTAATCGAGCTGTACTTTTGTCTTTAATGTGAGAAAAACAATGGAGAGATAGCTACTTAACATGCATGGCATGATGTAACAATCATTTTCGAAAATTGGGTTAACAACATGAAACGAAATGTGGAAAAAAAAATAGAATAAGTGGTTTTATTCAAATTGGAACTTTGCGGTGTAGACCAATAATATTAATGTTTCATAAAAGTCTGCACAAATAAAGCTATAAACATTTAGTATTTATTATTCTCTTGCTGCAAACAGCAATCGATTACACCTAAACAATTTCACTTGAACATAAAAACAAGTTAATTTGTGCTATATAACTAGGTCATCTCTAAACATTTCCGCTAGCACAGGCCCAGTAAAATTTTACTTCGGACCAGCAAAAATTCATTAATGTCATATTTTGTGGCATGATGACACAATGACCCGAGAATGAAAGAGTGCAAAAATTGTGTATTCTCCCATGTTCAATCTCATCTACAGTTCAATTTTTTTTAAAGGGAGTGAAATTTTGAACAGGAGACCAAAAGTAAATTTTATTTTTGGGGAGTCACTCAATATTGATAGAAAATCACTTTACTAGTCCAACCCGGCCATGCTGAGCAAGAAAAATTATTATGGAGCCTTGCCATTTGCTAATGCCTAATGGTGAGAAAAGGTGTACACAATAATATATTTTTAAAATAATTCAAGACGATACTTCCCATATAGGATAATACCATAATGGTAGATCTAAAATCTACACATTTCAAGGCAAGGGAGAGTATTTTGTTACGTTAACGGTGAAAAAAGTATATTTTAACAAATAATTTAAAGCAGTTCTTCCCGTCTAGGATAATGGTAGTTTTTATAAGTACACATTTCATGGCAAGCCAGAAAACTTTTGTGACAATATGGTGAAAAGTGCTTTGTATCAATTTTTTTGCAAAAAGCGCTATATAAATGAAGTTATTGTTATTATTATAAAAATACATTAATTTGTTAAAAGTAATTAAATATATTTCTTTCCGTGTACACTCATGGTAGTTCGCAAACATACACATTTCGTTCACAAAGCCAGAGTTTTTTTTTTTTTAGACAAGTCTCGAATGGCTTACTGACAAAATCATGGTAGTTCTTAAATGTAAGTGAACATTTCATGCACCAAGCCGAAGCATTTTTGAACAAGTCAGACTGAATGGGTTAATGATGATGGAACCAACTGCACATACTCCCAATGGCATGACATCCAAGCCCCTGCCGCCAGTATTTATTCTAATTTCTCTTTTCTGAGAAGGTGAATACCCGACAGCCCATACAGGCAGTGTCGTTGACTTGGTGAAAGACTTGAATTAACCAAATGCAATCAAAGAAGTAAATAAACAGAAATCTCACCTAGAACCATGTGGTAGTTCTTAAATGCACACATTACATAGCAAGCCAGAGAAGTTTTGTGACATTATGGTGAAAATATGTGTTTTTGTTAAAAATAATTCAATACCCAACAGCCCCTGAAAGCAATGTCGTTGACTTGGTGAAAGACTTGAATTAGAGGAGCGCAATCAAAGAAGTAAATAAACATATAAATAGGCTGGGATTTCTATTACATTATTCATGACGGCAACTCCTGTCGCCATGGGAATGTTGTGCAGAGCATGAACTGAGCACTACGTACACAATACTGTCTGTTCATTTGAAGAGTTTATGTGCAAAAAAGGATAAAGGCTATATTGATTTTCCTACTACCTAGGGCAGAATGTTGTGCTCTTCAGACTTCATGCAGTCTTGCTATCTCACAACAGGCTAGGAAATATACAGGGGCTGAGGGTGATTTTGCCTCCTAATTTTCAAATTAGCCCCCTGAAATCTGTAGGTAGCCCCTAAAATTACCATAGCCTAGGGTATTATGTGGAAAATTTCTGGATACCCGTCAGATTGGAAAAGTAGCCCCCTAAAATAAAATATTAATTCCTGCATTGTCTCATAACTGGTCGCAAGAATAATCCCGAACATGAAAAAACTTACAGAATGTCCTGAGCCCACTTTGTCTGTACGACTTGACAAAAGACTGGTCATATGATCCTAATTCACTGGACATATACCTCTTTTGCCACCGCCAAATGTTGTACGTCTTAGTTTGCTAAAGTTTGAACATGACCAAAGTCCTTGCTATTAACATTTTTGGTTATCTCCGACATTTGAAATACACACACAATCATTCCAGCACTCCACTCCACTCCCTGGGGAGCATTTCAGCCAATGCTTCTTTAGAAATGTGCACTCTTTGGTAGGGAGCAGAATTGTGAATTAAAAGATTGTGAACTGGGCTAGTTGGGCTAGTGCGCACTGCGTAACACTGATGCAGTATGTATACTTACGCACCTAGCGCAGAGCTTTCGCAAGATGGCACCTCATGCCTGAGACATAGAACAATGAACAATGAAAACCAGAACCACTTCTTTCATATCCAAGTGATTTGTGATCCAAGTGTTTCTCTCACTAGCTTGTCAACAAGCTCAACAACCTCATTTCAATTAGAAGAGGTCTTTAGAAACAGTTATCTACATTCTTTGAGATTCAAGTGTTTACAGCTACAATCATGGTATTTGTTTCAAGATCACCTCTAACATTAACGTGACAGACTCTAAAAATATGTAATTCTTTGATATATGGCTCGGTTTCAGTAATTATGTATTCACCAACAATATATGTCCAAGCAAGAGACATGATGTTACTCACTTTTGTTATTTATGATTACTGCTAAACATTTGTATCGGTCTGCAGATTAGTTCAGACTATTTAAAGATAAGACAGACTTTATAATAAATATTTAAAAAAACAATAATTAATCAAATCAACAACTGGAAAATAAGAAAAAATTCCCAAACAAAGAATCAATTTTTGTATTTCAGACCACCTAAACTGATTATATAAAGTAATAATTGTGAAATTTCCAATTCTGATAAAACCATTTCTCATACATAATTAACTGTTATGGATGATGGAGTATTAAATTGATGACGGAATAGGGATCTAAAATGAATATATTTCATAAAATGTATATCAAATGATCAAAAGTATTGTTTTCCGTTTGATACTGCTATCTATTATCAGTCTCCCACATGCAGGTATTAAGCTAGGCTTTCTAGTTTCTTGGAAAAGGGCCATAAATATGAATTTGATCTGGCAATATATGATACCAGCTAATGCTTTCAAAATACCTTTCTCCTCATTATACTCGTTTATGAAATTGATGTTTGTGACGTTACTTGGCAATGCTTCCATAAGCACGTTTTATAATACTTTCGCTTAGAAATCCTGTATTAAGTGCTAACATTTTATTATTTATATGTCTATCTTTTGATACAAAATTATACAGGTAGATATTCTGAATTGTGATAGTTATGGTAGCATTGGAAACTAAAAATATGTGATCATAAAGACTCTTGTCTGCATTCTGCAACTCAGGCTTTGCAGAAATTGGCTTTTAAAGTTTTTTTTTTTTTAAAGTATGTAATTAATTTTCATACATTTGAAAAAAATTAAAGCCAGATTGGAGAAGTATTGGGAAAGATCAATGCACGGTACTGATATTGGGCCTAAATTCATCACCAGTTCGCCAGTCTCCGCTGAGGCTATATGAGCTATACGCTCGTTCGCATGAGGAGCGCATATGACAGCATATGCTATATAGCTTTTGCATGCAGCAAACATGCGGTTGAATTGAATCTATGGTAATGAGACTTTTTTATTTCAAAAATTGTTTTGCTCAAAAGTCAATTTCATAGCAATTTTTTTCTTCAAAATCTTTACACTAACAGATAAGCAATCATATTCTTTCACATGGTAGGTGATAAAAGCATATTTGTATCTTTTGTGTGTGTGAGGCGTTTCCCAGTAGGTTCTGTTAATTGGCTTTAAATGCCCATGATTTAAGCAAATGTTGTCTATTTTCATTACTTTTGTACCAAATACAAGCTAATGATAAGTTCTATAAAAAGTTTGTTTACATATCAATTTTGCTTTTGCTGACAAAAAGAGCCTAATTTTGCCAGAGATTTTGTCACAAATATACAGACTCTGCCCACGTGTCTACTGTCTAGACATATTAGAAGACAAGATCAATCATTTTAAAATGTTATTTATGTATCATTTCGGCAATACATTCTGTAATCAATATGGTAATTTTTCAACTATAATTTATAGGTTGCCCTGACGAAGATCCTGCTAGGATTGAAAGCTAGGCTCTACTCTATTTGACGTTCATTTTATCACATTGGCAATATTTAGTAGATTTAAGCAGTTTTCAGCAATTTTCTTTATTCAATTCATCCTCTGCTGTTGCATCACGCTCACATGATCCTCCTTATCTACTCTGTCTTGTAATATTTTGTTCATATTTTGTTTGTATTTTGTTTTGTCACGGTTTGCCAAATTTAGTCATCACTGTAAAGCGCTTAGAGATGATTATCAATCATATTAGGCGCTATACATACTTTGTCTTTCACTTATCTCACAGGTTTCCAGCTTTGGATTTACTCTCACCCAATTACTGTTGTTCTCATTGTTTTGTGTCTCTCCCAACAATTTATTGTTTACGAGTTTGATGAGCTTTAAACAAATTATTGAATTATTTTTAAAATAAATGGTTACAACACTGCAGTTCTGGAGTAGAAATGCAATTCTCTGTACTTTTGGAGACTTCTGGTGTCTGGTGTCACTTCTGGTGTCACAAGAATAGCACTAAAGGCTAAGGGCAAGACAATGGACTGGTGTAACAAAAATGGAGGGGGCACCTTTCCATGCCCCCCCCCCCCCCCCCAAAAAAAAAAAAAAAAAAAAAAAAAAGAAAAAGAATAATAATAATAATAATAATAATAAAAAATCAATTAACAAAAAAAAATGTAATACAAAAAATACAACTGGTGTATCCGTTGTATAAATCGTAAGAATAAATCCATGCGAGATAACATATTCAGGGAGCAGGAAACCTATTAATTGTACTCCCCAATTAGTAATATTCTGTTCCTGCCACTGCTGAATTATGTATCTGTTCTCCCGTACACCCCCCCCCCCCCCCCCCCCATTTCCATGGCAACACCACTACTGCTTGGTGACTACTCCTATCTAAATGAGGAGTGATTCCAAGAAATTCAATTAATCACCCCCATGTGGACAAGAAAAATAATCACTTAGTTCTGAAGCCATCTGACCGTTAATAACCGAGACTGAAATTAATCACGCGTGTTTCTGCGAAAAGGTCTCGCGAGAGTTCTATTAATAATAACTTTCGCTGTCAATAGTCTATAGATCATGTGTCTTAATGTGTAACCAATTTGATTGTGTATTCAAAACTCCTCACAAGAAATGTAATTGAAAAAACTTTTGTTTTGATTTCTCTTGTAAAACATGATACAACAAAGAAATATAATATGCATTATAATCCTGAGTGGTTGAAGAGGCACACCCAAATCAACAGGGCCCATATTCATAAAAGCCTGCTAGCTTTATAGTTACTTGCTAAGTCTATTTTGGATGATATGGCTAAGAATTAAACACAAGATCTTTTAGTTGATATATACCTAAGGCTTACCCAGAGTAACCCTAGTTGGGGAATAGGAAAACTTTGGTTTGCTCAATAAACTGCACATTTAAAATACACTTAGAAATGAACTAAGCTAGCAGGGTTTTATGAATATGGGGCCTGGGTTTTTTTTAGAAATGTGATTGATTATCACAGTCGTATATTGGTCATTGATTATTTAGCTAATTAGCAGTAAAGCATCATTTTTCTTGGAGGGTGTTTCTTAATTGCTTTCATATCAGTAAAGTGATTAATAAGGCTACTTATAAAATTAATTAACCTGTTGCTTACAGGAACCGGGTGTGCTATGTACAAAGTCTATGGGGATTTTAAAATCTCGTAGTGAACGTGTTAACATCAATATCAGATGGTTGACAATACAGTAATTGGTGCCATGAACAGTAATTGATAATTAATACAACAAACAATAACAATTTAATACTACTCTAGTGTAAGAAGGAAAAGCAACAGAGAAGAATATAAGAAAATAATAATGTTTCAGGGTTAATAAATCACCATCATATTCTAAGGGCAAATGTAAGTTATTGACTATAATATGAATTTGTATTCTACATGCATGATTTAGTTTGCGGAAATCAATGCAATTCTATTTGAATGTGACTAATGTGACTGTGTAAAGTGAAATACTCACAAACCAAACTAATCAAAATAAATTGTAAAAAATATCCTTACACTGTTTAAAAGAATATTTTCACAATTAGAGGTCCATCCTTCACTATAAATGATTGTTTAGTCTCATTTATAAGTCATTAGTCATTCATGATAAAGCATAATCTAGATCATGTCAACTCATGTAAAGTAGGTCAGGCTATGATTACGTTTCAGTTTAGTGCTGAATTATTTTTGGTTATTTGCAAAAACAGTACCAGTCATCATTCTAGTCTCGTTTATAAGGCTACTCTACAAAATTCATGATTATAAAACATCTAGATCATCTCAACTCTACTAGGCCAGGCTATGATTATGTTTTAGTTTTAGTGCTGAATTATTGTTGGTTATTTCCACAAAAAGTACCCGTCATAAAACAAACAGGCAGCTATTTGTTAACCTATTCAGCATTCTTTTATTTTTCTCTCATAAATAAATGGTTGTACCAATGCTCTAATGAATTTGTATTGATATTGTACTGTAGGAAGCAATTTCCTTCACGTTTTTAGTGGACTTAATACAAATAAAAAAGGTTACTGCTGTTATTACAGTTATAGCTGGTGTTTCTAAGTACTGTATTTAGAACATACATGTACCAGCGAAAAAATTAATATTTTTATTTCGGAGGCTCCTTTTCGGGGGCTACTTTTCCAACTTTCGGGGGCTACTTTTATCATCTCGGGGGCTACAAATTTCCGGGCTCTTTTTAAGTCTTTTTTTTCTTTGATGTTTAAACAAATACCGTAGAACACCATCATCAAGCACCCCCCAAGCACCTATATGCATCTTGCTTTTAAAGAGCGCCCGCTCTCTGTCCAAACGGTAAACTTTAATCAAGAATGCAAATAATGGTGAGGAATATTCATGAGGATAATAATGGAGGTGAATCTCATGGAAACGTCTTTAAAAGCAATATGCGTATAGGTGCTTGGGGGGTGCTTGACGATGGTGTTCTACGGTATGGTAACCTATAACAAAAAATAAAAATAATAAATACAACGGTTTTGACCCAAGATGTTCTGTTACAAACGGTTTTAATTTGTACTACAGAACTACATAGAACTGTATTAATCAAAATAATATAATGATACTAAAACTCGTGTCTCTGGTTCTCACTAATTGGAGAGCCCAGCTTTACCAATCTTGCCACACCATGCACGACCACAAATAAAATCATCCTTCTACTGATTATAAAAAAACATTTCCAAAGTCAGAGGTTCATCTTGCAATACTATGCAGTGCACTCAGGGAGTGCATACCTGCGCCAACACTAAAATTTTGATGTTTGCGTGACATTGACCTTGCCCTTTGACTTTTGACCTTGAAAATTGAATGGGTTCTATTATAGATGAACACGAAGCTTCTACGAAAAATTGGTTGAGATATCTGTGAAATTGTGCGCAGGAGCCTGGTGACGAACAAACAAACAAATGGGACCGAAAAACATAACCTCCTCCAACTTCGTTGGCGGAGGTAATAAAAATGACATTCTAGTCTCGTTTATAAGGCATATACCCTACATGAGTAATCAACTGCATGATAAAGCATCTAGATTATCTCAACTCATTAAATGTAGGTCAAGCTATGATAAATGTTTTTAGTTAAGTGCTTAATTCTTTGTGGTTATTTCCAAAAACAGTACCCGTCATAAAAAAGCGGGCAGCTATCGGTTAACCTATTCCGTGTTCTTTTACTTTTTCTCTCATAAAGAAATGGAAGTACTTATGTCCCTGTTGAATTTTCATTGATAATGTACAATTAAAAGCAATTTACTTCACATTTTTAAGGGGGTCCGTTACAGACGGTAAATCATTTTACTACAGAACTACATAAAACCATACTAATCAACATAACGACATCCTGCCACTGAATAAAAGAACATTAGTACAGTCAGACGTTAAACTTTCACTATAAAATGACATACTAGTCTCATGTATAAGCCGGCATACCCGACATTAGTCATTCATGATAAAGGATCTAGATCATTTCAACTCATGTAATATACGTTTTTGTAGGTCAGCCTCTGATTATGTTTCAGTTTAGTGCTGATTTATTTCGGTCATTAACTGCATGGTCTAAGCATGGATTTCATTAGGAATGAGTGTCTTGATCCTCTCAACTCATGTAATGTAGATCACATTATGAATATAAAAAATACTGCTGAAAACTGCTTGTCTACTAAAAAATCGTCAATGTGGTAAAATGAGAGTCGTATACAGCCTAGCTTTCGATCCTAGCAGAATCTTCGTCAGGGCACAAATGACAGTTACTACAGAAAAAACACAGAATATATCCATAAACACATGTATGGAAGGGGGGTTGGAAAGAGGAAAGGAGGTGGAGACACAAAACAATGAAAGCAACTGTGAGTGGGTGAGTGTCAGGACTGCTTGACCAATCAGGTCTAACAGGTCAATCACATTATGATTAAGTTGTTTTTAACAAAGAAAACAAAAATACATCCATAAAACCAAACATACCAATAAAAAAAATTAAAATGAATGGGAGATTACTAAATAAAGAACAGTCATCCTGCCAGCAGTAAAGCGGTCACTATCGAATCCTGAAGGGTTTTGAATTAAAATTCAGTTTCATCTTTCACAATCTGATAATGAAGTCCTTATAAACTACAATGTACATGATCTATGCATCTAGATCTTCAGATCTCATCAATGTACAGAAATGTAGGTCAGACTATTATATATCGATGATGCCCACAAAATCGAACGCTTTTCCCCTCCCTGGATTTCTGCGAAATAAAATGGGACACAAAGAGAGTTTTAATCGGGACTCCTCGGGGGCCCATTCAGTGTTGTTAATATCCATGTCAGGATTGATTCCCAACTGCTCTTTTCACAGAATGCTCAGTTTCCACCCTGTGGCATACATAGCCAGCGTCAAACCAGATTCTTTCCCTGCTTGGTCTTTGCCCATTTAGGTCTCGATACTAGCACGTTCACGATAAATACCCCTGAAGGGCAAGTTAGTGTCGCGCAAGTAAAGTTTTTTTATAAATGACGTAGTTTTATTGCTAGATGGGGCAACTAACATTTCTAATCACCTACGAGGGAGAACCTAATTCCTTAAATGTAAATCTCATGTTGATCTTTTCACAGAATGCTCAGTTTCCACCCTGTGGCATACATAGCCAGCATCAAACCAGATGCATTCGCTGCTTGGTCTTTGCCCATTTAGGTCTCGACACTAGCACGTTCACGATTAATACCCCTGAAGGGCAAGTTAGTGTCGCGCAAGTAAAGTTGTTTTTTTTATAAATGACGTGGTTTTATTGCTAGATGGGGCAACTAACATTTCTAATCACCTACGAGGGTGAACCTCTTTCCTTAAATGTAATTCTCATGTTGATCTTTTCACAGAATGCTCACTTTTAGCACAGTGGCATAGCCAGCATCAAACCAAAGAGGTATTAGAAAGCTTTCTAATACCTCCTTGATCAAAACAGATGCAATGGACCGACTGCTCGGTCTTCACCCATTAGAGAGGTCTCAACACTAGATCGTTCACGATGACCCAGAATTTCGGGCAAGTAAAATATCATTAAGGGTATAGTTTTGTTGCCTGATTGGGCCTGATTGGGCAACTAACATTTCTAATCACCTACGAGGGAGAACCTAATTCCTCAAATGTAAATCTCATCTTGATCTTTTCACATAATGCTCAGTTTCCACCCCTGTGGTATAGCCAGCATCAAACCAGATGCAATGGACCGCTAGGTCTTTACCCATTAGACATTAGCACATCCACAATTACCCATGGCAACTAAAAATGAATACTCAGTTTCATCCCAATGGCAAGACAAATTTCATAATGGTATATTTTTGTTGCCAGAGTGGGCAACTAACATTTCTGTTCACCTATGAGGGAGAACCTAAATCCTAAATGTAAATCTCATCTCGACACTAGCACGTTCACGATTACCCAGGGCAAGTAAAAATGAATGCTCACTTTCCACCCAGTGCCATAGCCAGCGTCAAACCATGCAGCAATTTGCTGCTTGGTCTTCGACACAGGCACTTGCATGATTACCCATGGCAAGTAAAAAAGAGTGTCGGCATGTCGGGCAAGTACAATTTTATTAATGGTATATTTGTGTTGCCCGATTGAGAAACAAGCATTTCTGCTCACTTGTGAGGGGAAGTATACAGGGACTCAGGGCAATTTTATAGCGACTGGAAACCAAACCCACGACTCTCGCATTGAAAGATGCAAGGCCTGAACCGATATATACTACACTCTCATCAACTGGTTATCAGCACCCACACAATCTTACATACAAACCAAAAGAGGCAGATTTTTGAGAAATCCGCAAATGCACTTGCGCTTATTTTCCAAGAATATTTTATAAGGAGCCATGCAGCCACTCTTCTCACATTAAAGATTTAATAGTCTTTCTTTTCCTTTATCAATTTACTGAACAACATTAATGCAAGCGTTTGTAATAAATACCCCCTCACAATCTTTTTTTTATTAGCCGTTGATCTTCATTTCATGCAAGTGCGAGATTTGGTGAACAACATCGATGCAAGCGTCATGTGATTTTAGCCGGTCTTTCTTCCCACTCTTTTTTTCTTTTCTTTTTTTCACTAAGATTCCTTGGAAATTTGAAAATTTGATCTTCATGTTACTCTGGCCCTGAGCTAGTGAGTATTGATTGCAGCGGTATGAACAGAGAATCAAAGGAATGAGAGAAAAGACAATTGTTACAAAAGAAATTTACAAAAACTAAGCCTAGAGAGAAAGGCAAAATAAATGAAAATTGTGCTAACTCAGACAGTGCTAGAGATGTAGAATTTCTACAGAAGTAACACCTCTAGAATTGGAATAGGTAAGGTGCTTAGCCATTTCTTGTAGTATGTTACAAAGAGAATCAAAGGAGGGGGAGAAGAAAAAAACATGTTACAAAAGAAATTTACAAACACTAACATCATTTGAGAGAAGGCAAAATTAATGAAAAGGAAGTTACTCCTCCCGAATTGGAATAGTAAAGATGTAGCCAATTTGCTCGGTTCGATTCCCGGCGAAGCGTATTTTTCTTCGCTCATTTTTATTTATTTTATATATTTCTTATATATATCAGGAACAAAAAACGTTGAACAAAGTCAAAAAGGAAACCAGACAGAATCAATACACGATAACTTTCTCTTAACAACTTTAGCAACAACAACTTCAGTGTTAATTCATTTCCTATGAAACCTGAGGCAATAATATCTCAAATAACCCAAATCAATAGACATTTCTGCAAAAAATGTCATTATGACTCCTCCGCTCAATGATCCCTTATAATGCAAATTTACCCACTCTCTTGCTAAAATCAATTTTCATCTCTCTAACTTTCCCTTCTTTTTACTCTCTTTTTCTTTTCTCTATCTAGATCTTGTCTTTCTTTTGTTAAACAATTCCCTTCAATTTCTTCCTCTCATTTCCTTCCAATTCGAGCCAACAACGCAACAAAGTTTCCGAGTGAAGAGGGAGAATATAGACATCATGCGTCACCAATGACATTTGTGGACATATTTTCAAATCAGCTTTTCTGGGAATTTTCCGAGGCGCAGAGAGCCCTTAGTGCTATTCCTGTGACACTTAAACCCACAGCGCGGAGCTGATATTTCCCCCACGAGTGCTGGTGGACTGGAGAAAAGGCAGCAAGCATGCGAGCCTTTGAGCCGCCCCAAAGCAAAACAACACAATAAAACCTTAAAAAGTTTCCTGAGAAAAGATAATCAACTTGGTTCTCAGGCATTGCTAGAATTACCAAAAGTCACAGTTATGGAATAGGGGGGAGGGGGGGGACAAGAGGCACTAAATTATAGGGAGAGGGAGAGAGAGATATTTGCCTTTGATTGTATACTAATAAAGAGATATGACCAAATAAAAACAGAGAGTGGTAGAGGGGGAGATAGATGTTCTCTTGCATAGATCTGCTGTAAATTATTTTTATGATAATATTGTGAAAGGACTGGCCTCGACTAGCCTACTTGGTGATTGCTGGTTCTTTTTTTACCAACTATAATGTTCTATTACTTTGGACTATTTTGTGATTTAAATATTTTTGTTAACGATGTTGTTGTTTGGTAAATAAATCTCATTTCATTTCATTTCATTTCATTTCATAAATGGAAGATCATGCTTGCTTTGTTGCCAATAGACAGAAGGTGAGATAGTGGCAGAGGACTGGAGAGATGGTGGCAGAGGATTGGAGAGATGGTGGCAGAGGATTGGAGAGATGGTGGCAGAGGATTGGAGAGATAGTGGCATAGGATAGTAGGGGGAGAAGTGGAGAGTAGGAGATAGAGGAAGAGGATGGCAGAGAAAAGAGGAGTGAGAAGGGAAGAGGGAGGGAGAGAGTGAGCAAGAGGGTGGGTGAGCGATATGGAGAGAGATTAGGAGAGAGAAAAGAAGAGAGGTGGTCGAGGAGAAAGAGGAAGGGGATAAGGGGAGGAAAGAGGATGGAGGTAGAAAGAGAAAGGGACGGGAGGATAGAGGAAGATGAAGGAGGAGAGAGGGGGAGGAAAGAGAGGGGGGAAGAGAAGAGAGAATGGGGTTAGAAAGGGAGAGAGCTAGGAGGAAGACAGGAGGATGAGAGAGGGTGTAGGATAGGAGGGAAGGGGAGAACGAGTTGTGGAAAAGAGGAGAGAAAGAGGGAGAAAAGGGGGAGAGGGGAGGTAGAAGGAGTTAGTAGATAGAAACCTTCAAATTATTAATATTTAACTCATTGAGAATGTTGTAACTCTGCACCACACAATACACATGACTCCCTTTGAAATGTTACATTCCTGGCAACCTAGGACTTAATCGTAAATAAACCAGATACACAGTATGTATGGTGAGTAAATATGAAGGAAGCACTATAAAAAGTGAAATCTTATTCATATTGGAATAAGTTTTATAATACGCTTATTTTTGGAATTCTGGAGAAATTGTGATTATATTGTTACAATTATCTTTAGTCAGCTTCAGTTCTCAGAGAAAACCAATAACACATTGTTGAACTTCTGTTTTAAAGATTCTTTTGTAAGCAGAAAAAAGAATAATTAGTATTAAACACATATATTTGGAATTCAGACGAAATCATGATTATGTACGGTTATAACTTAATATCTGTTTGTTAAATCTATTTTGATTTATTTTCATAAATAGAAAACAAAGTACACATAATTATGGTAGGGCAGACAGAAGTAATTTGCTAACAAGCTTACATTAATAGAATAAAACATTCTAAGAAATAAACCATATAAGTGACAGGAAAAAATGATAGAGAAAATATTATGCATAAAAAAGTATTATAAAAGACTGATAAAGACATGACTCTGTAAAAATGTATGTTATCCTCTAAATCCATTTGTAATAAGTCTGTTTTGGTTTCAAGGAAACCTCAAAATAAATTCTCTTTATTACATTGAATTATTTGTTTAAATAAATATAAAACAGAATCGAGAAGAGTGGGGACATACAGGGGATACTATGGCCTCAAAAAAATTGACAGCATTAGAAAAAAGTTCGCAGAAAGAAGCAGTAAACAAGAAAACAATATAAGAAAAGTGTAGTGCATGACAAAGTATTTTTTACAATATGAATGGGATATAAAATTATATTTAAAAACAGATATATTTTTGGAATTCTGAAGAAATTGTGATTATGTTATGAAAAGTGCTCTATTTTGAGCTTTCAAGGGAAAACTACAAAATTATCCAGAAATGGAATTATTAAATAAACAGGACGGTATAGACTCCACAGGAATACTTGAAGGGATCTAGTAACATTGTCCAAATCCTCAAAATCCAATTGGAATTCTAGCGGTTCCCTCATACCTTGTTGTATTTGTATCAACAATAGAAGTATGGGACAAGTTTGGGTTTTTCAAATTTCCATTTCGTTAAAAAGATATTAACGATTGAAGTGAACAGATGTTAAACTATCCACTGGATAGTTGTAACTGTGTACAAAGTCAGTGCAATGAGTTTGTGAATATCACTTTGCATTTTTGCTCACTTCTCAGCCATAAAATGTTCATGTAACTAGAAATTTTCACACAATACCCAGCGGACATATCAGATAACAACAATACACATTGTATCAACCATTAATCACTTTCTGCCACTGGCATAGATCTGTAATTGATACCTTTTGTGCAGGGGGGGGGGGGGGGGAGGTGATCTATTCATTCATCAACAATAGGTATTACGTAAGGATCTATGCCAGTGCTTTCTGCACATGTCAACAAAGTTACTACTAGATATCCCTTTAAGTATTATGAACATGCTGACATCAGAACAGATCTGATGGGAATTTAGTTGAAGATCAATTTACAAAATGTTTCCAAGAAAGAAGCAGTACAAGTGAATGAGATAGAAAAGTGGAGGATTAAAAGAGATAAGGAATGTAACAATAATAGATCAATACAAGTACACATGAAAAAGGTAACAACAAGGAGAAGGACTTTGATCGCTGTTGTTAGTTGCTTTGAGCTAGTTTTGTATTCATTCATATTGAACATGTCTGCCATAGCAACAAAATAATGATTCAAAAGCCTACCCTCTCTCTATTAAATCGTAATATTTGTATAACCATATTCATATACGATGTTAAGAATGAATAACCCTTATATAAAAAAAAAATAATTCTGCCTGTTCATAATGAAGGATTTCATTAAAGGAATCTAGTAACTGTGTTGACAAGTACAATAAGTGATGAGCGCTTAACAAAATGTGTATTGGTGTGATCTGATATGTCCACAAAGTAATGTGTGAAAATTTCACGTTACCGTAATTGGATGTTTTTTGGCTGAGATATGAGCACAAAAGCAAAGTGATATTCACTAACTCATTGCACTTACTTTGTACACAGATGAAATTATCCTGTAGACAATTTCATACAGACACACTTCAATCGTAAATATCTTTTGAACGAAATGGAAATTTGAAAAACTGAAACCTGTCCTGTGCTTTTATTGTTAATATGAATATGATAAGGTATGAGAGAAACACTAAAGTTCCAAGTAAGTTTTGAGGATTTGGACAATGTTACAAGTCCCTTTAAAATTCAATTTGTACTCGATTCCAAGAAAGAAGCAGTACAAGTGAATATGGTGATTAAGAATGTGACTGTAATATATCAGGACAGACACGTTTTGAAATTAGCAATAACTTGGCAGAACGAGGGAAAAGAGGACGAGTACTTTGTAAAGGGAAAGGAAACATACAAAGCAACATATTATATAATGTTTAAACTCATAAAAGAAGTATCTGAAGCCATTGAAATATCTTATTCAATGAGGTTTTATCATTTTCTTTGAATTAAAAAGGACAAGTAGCACAGTGAATTATATGTCTTGCTCAAAAGAAAATACATAAATTCTGGGGGGAAACTGCAAAAATCAGTTTTAACTCGAAACTCAGGGAAATCAAGCACGCATCCAGTCGTGCCACAAAACCTTCAGAATCTTGGCTATTTAATAGCTAGGAGAAATGGATCATCGGGTGAGAGTGAGAAGGGCTTTAAAGGGGACCACCACGCAAAGAAAAACACAGGGTTATATGTTTTGATATGGTTGTTTGATATTAAACTTTGCATAGTGTTGTGTTAGTCATAAACAATAAAACAGCACAATTAATTACCCAAACTCACGGAACCCACAGAGCGGATGGTTCTGTAAGCGCCAAACGATTGTGAGTGCGCCAATTTTATACCCGCGTGCGTTGGGAGACAATAGAAGCACTGTAGACATGTATATTCTAGACAATGGATTAGTCTTTTTATGGAGACCCATGAACAAATACTATAGTTTCGTGATGGGTTTTCAAAGTACATTTATATAATTTGTCTGGAAACCAATTTTTCTGAACTTAAAACTATTATATTTAATATATAAGAATAATATATTTAATATTATATTTAAAGGACAATGAAACCCAGACAAATTGTTGTATGCACTATAAGACACTAAGTATAATGAATAGTCTCTGAAAATTTGAGCACAATCGGTCAAGAAATAAGAAAACTATGGCTCTTTGAAAAGAGCCATGTATTTCTTCGAGTGACTCAAATTGGCAACGCACTCTGGCAAAGTTGTGGACAACTCCCCATACATTTTGTACACAAAATTTCAGTTTTGTTCAATTTTCTCAAAATTTATGTTTACCCTTCGTTCGAGTTCAACATATGTTTTGTAGAATGCTTTTGTACATAACATATCGTGAGTTGGGGGAATGGAAAAATGTGACTATGAAGAAAACTGTAAAAATGGGAACATTTGTGTACAAAACATATGGGGAGTTGTCCACACACTTATCAGAGTGCGTTGCCAATTTGAGTTCCCCATAGGAATAAATGGACATCTTCAAAGAGCCGTAGTTTTCTTGTTTCTTACCCGATTATGCTCTAACTTTCAGAGATTATTCTTCTTAATCTCTTCAAGACTATGAAAGGAACATTTTGCTTGGGTTTCATTGCCCTTTAATATATAAGAATATTATTTTGGGTGGTGGTCCCCTTTAAGTTGATATTTCGCTAAACTGAGTACCGCATACATCTTGTAGGGCTCAACATTGTCTATATGATGCCTTATCTCTAGTTTTACAAAAAAGTAAAAATGTATCTTTGTTCATTCAGCTTTAGAATTTTGTCATTAGTTGCCAACTAACCTCAAACCAACCATAAGTGTGCAAATAATCACTAATCACAAGTGCACTAATAACTGACCAATCACAAGTCCTTATATAGCCAACCAATCACAAGTCCTTATATAGCCAACCAATCACAAGTGCACCAATAACTGAACACGGATGCGTCGTTTGGAGCACACCTCCACGTCGACGTCTACCTCAGCTCCAGGTCGATAATGAATATTCATATCTTGACGTCACGCAACGTCACTAGGATTAGGGTTTGGGTGAGTTTGAGGGTTATAATTACAATGAGACCATACTGACCATCAGCGGTGTACGTGGCCTACTGGTCACGCTGTGGACTTCAACACTTCTTATATGGGTTCGAATCCTCTCTTTAATATGACTCTTCTTTTCTTTTGCCATAAATGGTGAGTAGCGGTTCATTTAGTAAATGTATCATGCAGAGTTTCACTATCGACCTGCAGGTGTGCTTCAAACGACGCACCCTTTCACTATCGACGTGGAGGTGTGCTCCAAACGACGCACCCAACAATCACAAGTCCTTATATAGCCAACCAATCACAAATGCACAATAACCAACCAATCACAAGTCTGCAAGTAGCAAACCAATCACAGGTGTGCCATTAACTAACCAATCACAATTATTCTAGTTCCAAGCAATGGAAAGATGCAGCATCAGTAGCATTAGCCAATCACAGTCTTTGGCACACTGAGCCACACTCACAACCAATCACAGGCTTAGTTACATATACATCAAATACCAACAATACATGCTTATTATTGCACCTACATTAACGCTGTACAACCAATCACATCTGTCACAGCATCATCCAATGAAATTGCATCTTTTCGCACTATGCCCGTGGCAAATGCATCTAAGGAGTAACAGAATATGGCATGGATTTAGCACGTGAACGTGCTTAAGATCGAGATCGCTACCTATTTGATTTTAGCCCCTCGTACATTTCAGTCATTTCCAAGAATTGTTATTCCACTTTTATTCACAAATGACGTCTAGAGAATCACTTTTAATCCAGGAAAACTTGCTCATTTCACAAACAGCATTTAAAGGGCTACTTTACTGGGAAAAGTGTGACACATGAGCTAAGAACAGTACCTTCACATTAAAAATCAAGTGTTTTACTCAAAACGTGTGACAATTTACACGTTGCTTGCTCCCCCAACCTTAAACACATGAGCTGCATTTCACAAATGTGGTTACGGTTTTATGGACTACTGCAAATTCATCTCTTATGTCCTAACTGCTATATTGTTTCCAGTATATATGGCACTACAGGCTAATTAACACCAAACCAAGTACCCATTTGAACTCCTGAGTAGAGAGCAGCAAAGGGGTAGTACATGTAGAGGAAATCTTGATTACAAAATTATGACATAATTTTAATTTTAATTTTACTAAATAAGGACTGACATTAAATTTCTTTAAACATCTGCAGACGCTACAAAATCTTTTTTTTTTTTACAACCAGACATATTTTTTGGTAAATGGGGGGTTTAAATCACAATGTCCAAATATCTATAACTTTCTAGACTGATTCAGTATGCAGCAAGCATTTGTTTTTACTGATTTATTCCTTCTGTTTTTCTTTTCTTTCTCTTTTTTTTTTTTTGGGGGGGGGGGGGGGGGAGGTTGGGGGTGGGGGCTACTGTTCAAGCATGCCTGCAATATTATTTATAACACTCTGGAATTTGATTCAATGAAAGATACATAGATTATTTAGGACCAGATACAACATGTTCATTTGAATTTTAAAAACATGTTTTTATACCGTAGAACACCATCGTCAAGCACCCCCCAAGCACCTATACGCATCTTGCTTTTAAAGACGTTTCCAAGAGATTCACCTCCATTATTATCCTCATGAATATTCCTCACCATTATTTGCATTCTTGATTAAAGTTTCCCATTTGGACAGAGGGCGGGCGCTCTTTAAAAGCAAGATGCATATTGGTGCTTGGGGGTGCTTGACGATGGTGTTCTACGGTATGTGTTATATTTGAGGTAAACTACTACAAATGAATCCCTCATGGAAGGTCGGAAAACACTGCATGCGCAAGCTGCAATTTCACTGTTCATAACTTGCATTTTTTACTACGTCAATTAACACAAGTTTTGTGGAACCCAAGGCACACTAAAAATACATCAAAACTTACAGAAGGACACATGATAATGTAGACCAAACCCAACATATATCCAGTTAAATTTTAAAAACAAAATTTTAAAAACAAATCTAGGGTAATCTATTTGAGAGGAATCCCTAGGCTAGAGGGAGGTCAGCAAATGCTACACATTTAAACTTCAATTTCACTATAACATTTAACATCAATTTTCCTATACCAGGTATGCAAACAATTAACTCAAGATTTACAGAAGAAACACATGCTAATGTAGAATATCTAAAAATGTAGGACTAAACCGAACATGTTCAGTTAAGTTTTTTATTTTTTTATTTATTTATCAAGAGTAAACTACAAGATTTGAATTCCTAAAGGTAGGGCAGTAAATTGTGAATGTGCAAGCTGCCATTTCCCTTTAACATTTAATAAAAGAACAAAAGATTTACAAAAGAAATATGTAGAATAACTAGAACTAAATTCAACATGTTAAGTTTTATTTGAAAAATATGTTGTGTTTTTTTTTTATATTTGGGGTAAACAACTAGATATGAATTGCTATAGGCCAGAAAAGGGTGCATGAGCAAGCTGCAATTTCACTGTAAAATTTAACAGATCAGCTTCTCATATACCAGGCACTCATAAACAAGGATAACTCAAAATCTAGGTAGGACACTTAATGTAGAATAGGACCAAATCCAATATATTTAGTTTAAGTTTTAAAAACACATATCCAGAGTAAACTATTAGATATGAATCCCTAGAGGAATACCAGTAATTCTGCAAGCTTTAATTTCACTGTTCACTAAAATGAGTATATATCAGTTTCTAGGAATACTAGGCCAGCAACAGATAACGCTTACATTTACAGAAGGACGCATGAAGGATACCTGACAAACAACATGCATTTCTTGGAAGGGACCTAGGGACAAATTCCATTTTGTTTTCTTCAATAATGATGAACGTGCTGTGTGCAGACACGAACAATATTATGATCATCGTCATCACCATCATCACTACCATCATCACTATTATCGTCACTACCACCATCATCATCATCTTCACTATCATCATCATCATCATCATCATCATCATTGCCATTGCCATTGCCAATACCAACCAAGATCCAGTTTGTCAATAGTTTTGACGAATAGGTGTGGTTTGACCAAAGGATATTTGTTCATCGTCATCATCATCATCATCACCACTACCACAACCAATTAATATTAAGATGTGACTTACTAAGATCCAGTTTGTCTAAGGTTTTGACGAGGTCTGGTTTGACCAAATGATATTTGTTCATCATCCTCATCGTAATCCTCGTCGTCATCATCATCATCAACACTACCACAACCAATAAATATTAAGATGTGACTTACTAAGATCCAGTTTGTCTAAGGTTTTGACAAGCAGGTCTGGTTTGACCAAATGATATTTGTTCATCATCCTCATCGTAATCCTCGTCGTCATCATCATCATCAACACTACCACAACCAATAAATATTAAGATGTGACTTACTAAGATCCAGTTTGTCTGAGGTTTTGACGAGCAGGTCTGGTTTGACCAAATGATATTTGTTCATCATCCTCATCGTAATCCTCGTCGTCATCATCATCATCAACACTACCACAACCAATAAATATTAAGATGTGACTTACTAAGATCCAGTTTGTCTGAGGTTTTGACGAGCAGGTCTGGTTTGACTAGAGGCAGCTTATTCTCCACCTCATTGCGCAGGGTCAGGGAGAGGTCTCGGAGCAAGAAAAAAGCTCTCATTGCCTGCATCAAAACACAAAATAAACAATTATGACTACAACAGTAATTACAGTAACACAACTCTTTTAATTATTTGATTCTATTGGCAGCATATAGCAGAGATGCCAACCTTCACAAACCAAAAAAAGTATTCTGAGAGGTAAAAAACAGTATTTTTAACCAAAAAAAAGTATTTTCAGTGCAGCCAACGTATGAGGTAAAAAATCATATTTTTTCCCGAAGTTATTTTCGCGCAGCTAAAATACTCTTTACGTTTGCATTAATATAAAAGTTGATTCAGTCGATCACACGATCATTTGTGATATATTTCAAATACATCACTTTAATAATAGTTTTTCAGGGTTTAACATATTCTTTTTGTCATTCTCGACAGTTACTATATGGTGGGGAGGAGAAGGAAGAAAAAATAATTTTTTATTTTTATTTTTTTTAATATTTTTTCTTCAAAAAATTTTTTTTTATTTATAGAAAACGTACTGCCGTATTTACATCAAAACTAGATGGATCTTCGACTGCGCGCAGTCGAAAATGATGCCTCCGCCATTACGCAATTTATTTATATCAAGCCCAAATCAACATGTACACAGAATTAATTCTGTCAACTCAATTTTGATGGTACTCTGTCTTTTAGATCTTGATGTATCACAATTATGAGCTATAAGTGACCTTGACCTTTGCCCTCATGACCCCAAAATCTAATGACTACAATTGTTCCCTATTATACATTCAGGTATCAAGTTGGATTGAAATCTGATATTCAGTTCTTGAGATTTCCAATCTCAAGCTACTTTTACATATAATGAGCCCTGTGACCTTTGAACTTTGACCTCATGACCCCCAAAATCTAATTGGCTATCCAAGGAACATACATGTCCCAAGTTTGGTCAGAATCTGTCAATCCCTTCTTGAGACAACGCGATCACAAGCTATTTTTGCATATATAATGAGCTCTGTGACCTTTGACCTTTGACCTCATGACCCCAAAATCTAATCAGATCATCTGCCCCCCAAGATACATACATGTACCAAGTTTGGTCAGAATCTGTCAATCCCTTCTTGAGATAACGCGATCACGAGCTATTTTTGCATATATAATGAGCTCTGTGACCTTTGACCTTTGACCTCATGACCCCAAAATCTAATCAGATCATTGGCCCCCCAAGATACATACATGTACCAAGTTTGGTCAGAATCCGTCAATCCGTTCTTGAGATAACGCGATCACGAGCTATTTTTGCATATATAATGAGCTCTGTGACCTTTGACCTTTGACCTCATGACCCCAAAATCTAATCAGATCATTGGCCCCCCAAGATACATACATGTACCAAGTTTGGTCAGAATCCGTCAATCCGTTCTTGAGATAACGCGATCACGAGCTATTTTTGCATATATAATGAGCTCTGTGACCTTTGACCTTTGACCTCATGACCCCAAAATCTAATCAGATCATTGGCCCCCCAAGATACATACATGACCCAAGTTTGGTGAAAATCCGTCAATCGGTTCTTGAGATAACGCGATCACGAGAACGGGACGTACGTACGTACGTACGTACGTACGGACGTACGTACGGACGTACGGACGGACGGACAACCCGAAAACATAATGCCTCCGGCTACTTCGTTGCGGAGGCATAAAAACATACTAAACACGGCAAAAACGTACTACTTGGCATCTCTGATATAGCTACTATGTTCCCTGAGGAGTTGAGAAAGTATGCAAAATCATTGTCTGGGTTTGAACTGTGCCTGATGACCATGGGTATTAATAGCGCCAGGAGCGTTACATTGTGACAGTCATGTGCACGACGAGACTTGACAATAACTACAATAATAATCATAATACAAAAGCAATGCATATATAGTAGTAATCATCATCATCATCATCATCATCATCATCATCATCATCATCATCATCATCATCATCATCATCATCAACTTCTTCTTCATAACCACTTTCACCATCATCATCGGAGAAAAAAGTCGTATATTTTTGTTTTAAAATAAAACTAATTCATACTCATCAAAAAACAAAACCATGCTATTATTTGTATCAAAGAAAGAACATAAATAGAACAGAATAAAATGTCAACCAATAAATATCACTCAGACCAGGTAAAGTGATGAGTGATGAGTAAAGAACAATGTTTATATATTACATTACCAAATACCAGCCAAAAAATCCTACCCAATAGCACATCATAAAATATAAACATTAAAACATTTATTACTTATAATCATAAAACTATTGCAGGGCTAAAGATTAAAACTGGCCTGCTGTCCCTGGGCCAATAAAATTTGACTATGAGCCAGCAAAAAAAAAAGAATGTCATATTTGGTGGCCCTAGACAGCTGGCTAGATTACTGGCATGACCAAGCCACCAAAAGCTAGCATGAAGCTCCGAGTGCATCACATCATGTACAAAAACTATAATCCTCCTTGTTCTCTCCAGCTCTCCAGAGGGCAGTATTTCACTAAAGCTGATGGCAGTCAGCAGTTAGCTGGTTGGGTGTTGCAAAATAAATATGTTCTTCATTATATTCAAACTTGCAAACAAACAAAAATAAAAACACACACACACACACAGACACCCAACAAACACACTGATGTACTAACCCTTCTTGTTCGCTCTAGCTCTCCAGAGGGCAGCCTTTTAGTGAAGTCAATGCCAGTCAGTGGCGTGCCAGTTGGATGTAGGAGAATCGATTCGTCCATCATGA